>BLBF01000074.1:7591404-7611423 GCA_015471245.1 Laticauda colubrina
CCTCCCTCCCTCCTCCTGCTTTCCTTTCTTCCATCCAGTTTCCTTCCCTCCCTCCCATCCTGTTTTGTTGGGTGTGTTTGAAACAATAGAGACTGTTGTGTCTTGTGTTAAACAATATTCAGCTCTGCTTACTTTTTAAAAAACCTAGCAGCACTGATGGAAATGGGAGTGCAAACCCTGTTCCTAATATGAATTCTTTTTTAAAACTGTCTCCTTCTGCATCCTCTCCTTGAAGGGAATTATATGCCCAGTTCTTGAAGGAAATGATTATCCAGCCGGGAATAGCTAAAGCTGAACTTGGAGTCTTCAGAGAGGATGTCACCTTGGATGACCATGTAAGGACACCCCCGATTAGCCCTTTTCTTCTAATCACGATCAGCAGGAGACAGTGAGTTCTAGTCCCGTCTGACGGTCAGATGAGCCAATCCCTCTCTCTTGCCCACCTCACAGGATTGTTGTTGTGGGGAAAATAGGAGGAGGAAGGCCTGTTGGAGATGTTCCCCCCTTTGCAAAAATAATAAACTTAGGATATAAATAATACATAAATAAAATAAAATATGTGTTTCTGTTCCCAGCTTGGGTTTGACTTCCTCTTCTCTCCAAATCTTTCTCTCCAAAGCCGCTGAATCTCAACCCCAACAGCCAGTGGAACACTTACTTCAAGGACAATGAAGTCCTGTTGCAGATTGACAAGGATGTCCGGTAGGTCAGCCCCCCCCCCCCCCAAATAATAATAATAATAATAATCAGAGGATTCAGGCAGTTCCAATGAATAGAAAGATTCATTGCCAGATTAAGCCCTCTAGAAGAACCTGGCCAACTGGCCCTTAAGGGAAATGAGTGGAAGATAAGAAGGGCAGTCAAAGTGGGCTAGACTTCGATCGCTTGCGGGCGCGCAGGGACTCATGACTTATGACGCCTTTGACCCCTGCCTCAGTCTGGTCATCTCCCACATCCAGGGACCCATAAAGTTGTTCGTCCCAAATTAGGGCTTCCTTGAGCCATGGCTGTCAGCTCCAAACTAGAAGAAAATGTTGGGGGACAGTTTCAGAGCCGTCCTTCTCTTAAAGCAACTTATCCAGGGTTATTACCACAGACTCTCTTTGAGAAACCCGGTTTCTTTTGCGCCCTCCCCATAGGCGACTGTATCCCAATATGGCTTTCTTCCAGCGCCCGACGGAGTATCCTTGTCTGTTGATCCTTGACCCCCAGAACGAATATGAGACTCTTCGCAAGCGGGTGGAACAAACCACCCTCAAATCACAGACGGTGGCACGGAACCGAAGTGGTGTAACTAATGTAAGAGAATAATTTCGGGTACAAGGTTGAGGGGAGGGGGCGAAAGCTTGGCCCCCTGCCAGCTTTTGGGGACAAACAAGCAGATTTTTAGTTTCGGGGAATGTGTCACAGGTGGTCTCATAAAAGACAACTGCTTGGAGCCAGTCATAATATTTATTATTTGTTTATTTGTTGAATTTATATTGGCGCCTACTTGCCCATGGTGACTCAAAGCAGCTTACAGAATGTAAAACCATATTTAAAAAAAAACCCAATAAAACTAACAAAAATAATCAAATAAATTAATAAAGTACAATAGAACAAAATCTGGAGGGAAAAATACAAAAGTTACAAAAGTTGGTTTAGTGGTTGAAGTTTACAATGGTACAAAAAGTAACTTTTGATCCGGTATCCGTGGAGCTGCGGTGGTGATTGTAACTGCTAAGACTGCTTGTAAGTCACCTTTTTTTCAGCGGATGTTGTAGCTTTGAATATTCCTTAAGTCATGCCCTTTTGGAATCTGATTCTGAGGGGGAGATTGAGGGGCTGACAGGGAGTGGGAGTGTGGATCCGGTGGCTGCGAAGAAGCGGGGGAAGGGCACAGTCTGGCTGGGCATTCAGAGGAAGACCCAGGTCCACCCCCTCTTCATCCTAGGGCACGCAGAGAGGAATGGAGAAGGGAGCAACATGACTTCCGGGAGAGGAAAAGGCCCCGATCCCTTTCATTAGTTGCAGCTGGGAGAACAGGATATAAGAAGGGCGCTTGCACACGGCTCCTTGCTGGAAGCAAAGCATGCATTATCTTTGTCGAGGCTTATCTGGGTTTTGGCGTCCTGTCCTCCCAATTGTGTGTGCTTCGTTATCCTTTGGAAGTCTGCAATTTATTATCCTGGCCTGTCCGTGTTAATTTACTTCAGCGTGGCTTGTGTTGGTTTTTTTATTTCTACTTTATCTGTACTTTGGGTTTGGGCTGCATTTCTTCCCTTTGTAGACTGTTTTTGGAAGAGTTTGATCTCCAGCCGAGAATAACTGGACGCTGGGGCCCAAGTTGGAGGTATTAAAGGGAATTTATCTACTTTTGTGCTGTTCTTATTTTTTGTGCCATGCCCCTTTGGCTCATCACAGTGAACGGTTGTAAGTCGAGGAGTCCCTGTACCCATAAAAAGATGCCAGACCCCCCATTTTCTCTGTTTGGTTTTTGCAGATGAGCTCCCCTCTTAAAGCACCGGTGGTAAGCGAATATGAAGTGCTCCCTGATGGCTTCGAAGCCCACTGGGAAGTTGTGGAACGAATTCTGTTCATTTATGCCAAGCTGAACCCCGGAATCGCCTACGTCCAAGGGATGAACGAAATTGTGGGGCCTCTCTATTACACCTTTGCGACAAACCCCAACAGTGCATGGAAAGGTAAGGGGGGTGGAGAGTTCCTGCCGCCTTGTAGTCTGATTGATCCACAGAGAACACAGCTAACAGTATGAAAACATATTAAGAGGAACACATAAATGACACACGTATGATGGAAATACGTAGTCAATTTCATACGGTGTGAGGAATCCAAGAAGTTTTATGCAGGTGGTCCTCGACTTATGGCCACAACTGAGTCCAAAATTTCTGTTGTTAAGCGAATTTTGCTCCATTTTATGATCTCTCTTGCCATGGCTGGTGGGACTAGAACTCCCTATCTCCTGGTGATTGGCCTAAGGTGAATCCTTGCAGTTGTTCAGTTAGTAACACAGTTGTTAATCCAGATTCTCTGTTGACTTTGCTTGTCAGAAGGTCACAAAAGGGGAGGAGGGGTCATGTAACTCCATGACACTGGAGCTGTCATAAGTACAAGTCAGTGGCCAACACCTGAATTTTTATTACATGATGGTGATGATGCAATGGTCATAAGTATGAAAAAAGGCCATAAATCGCTTTTTTCAATGCCGTTGCAATTTCGGTCACTACACGAACTGTTGTAAGTTGAGGACTACCTGTATTATCTTCCACATTTAAACGGTCGTGGCAGATACCATGCAAGGGGCGGGTCGCATTCCATTTCCTAGCCCTGGCAGGTGACGTTGAAGCCTATTAATTTTTTCAGATAGATTCTTTCTCTCCCCCCCCCCCCCCCCCCCAAAATCTGGACATTGGATAATCCAGATTACTGACGGTCTCTCTTTCTGTGCACAGAGCACGCTGAAGCCGACACCTTCTTCTGCTTCACCAACCTCATGTCTGAGATCAGGGACAACTTCATCAAGAGCCTGGATGACTCCCAGTGTGGGATCACCTACAAGATGGAGAAGGTCTATGTCATCCTAAAGGAGAAAGACAGGGAGCTCTACTTGAAGCTGGTGAGAAGTTTGCAGATTGAGCCAAAGTGATCCTTCTTTGGGGAACTTTAAGGGGAAGGTCCATCGTGGTCAGCCAAGTCAAAGTCAGTCTAAGTCCGTGATGACGAACCTACAGCACGCATGCAAGCCCCAGGCAAACTTATCTCATTGCGCATGTGTGCACCTCCCAGCTGACTTTCGGGCCGTTTGAGGCCTTTTTCGGCCTCCCAGAGGCTTGAGGGAAGCCTCTGCAGCCTTTGCAGGCTGAAAAATAGGCCCGTTTCGTCACTTCCGGTATTTCTGGAAATACTGGAAGTGACTAAACGGGCCCATTTTTGGGCCTACAGAGGTTGCAGAGGCTTCCCTCAAGGCTCTGGGAGGCCGAAAAAGGCCTCAAAGAGCCCGAAAATCAGCTGGGAGGCGCAGTGCAGGTCAGGGGGAGAGGGAGGGTTTGCGCGCACAGGTGGTGGTGGGCCGTGCGCATTGTCTTCTGGGTGCTGACAAGCAAGCACAAGCGCGCACACAATTTTTAGCACAAGAGCCCAAAAAGGTTACCCACCACTGGTCTAAATGGTGGCTGAGTGGCCGATCTATCTATCTATCTATCCATCCATCCATCCACCCATCCATCCATCCATCTATATGTAAAATAATCTTTACAATGTTTACAATAATACTTTTATTATTATTAAAAGGAAATCCTGGATGCTTTCCTTCTCCTTCCCGCATTTTCTAGCGCAGACTGCACCAATGTTTTATTTTCTCTTTCCAGCAAGAACAGAACATCAAGCCTCAGTTTTTCGCATTCCGCTGGCTAACACTGCTGCTCTCACAAGAGTTCCTGCTCCCTGACGTCATTCGCATCTGGGACTCCCTCTTCGCCGATGACAGCCACTTTGACTTCCTCCTGTTGGTCTGCTGCGCCATGTTGACGTGAGTTCGATGCTACACATCCTAAAGAAGGAAGCACATGGACCTTGGAGGAGTGGTTCTTGCCCTTGCTTTCAATGGGACATAGTTGCTTTCACTAAATTCCCAAGCCAGCTAGGGTTTAAGGCACCAGGCTCGAAACTGGGCGATGGGGAATTCTAGTCCCACCTTAGCCATGAAAGGCAGCTGAGTGACAGCCACCTGGGGATTGGGCCAATCATCTGAGGGCTGTGAGTTCCAGTCCTGTCTTACCATGAAAGCCAGTTGGGTGACTCTGGGCCAGCCACTCAGGAGACAGTGAGTTCTAGTCCTGCTTTAGGCACAAAAACCAGCTGGGTGACTGGGCCAGTCCCTCTCTCTCTCAGCTCAACCCACTTCACAGGGTTGTTATTGTGGGGAAAATGGGAGAAAAGAGCATTAGATATGTTTTATATTGATATATAATAATAAAGGAGGTGTATAAGTAAAATAAATTAATAAAAATAAAAGGTTGTTTTGTCATTTCTGCCTCTTGCATTGTCCATCCTCAATCCCTTTCCTGTTGGATCCCAGTGGATCCGAGCTCAGTCCATATTTTTCTCTGTTGTTATCCTACAGGCTCATCCGGGATCAACTACTAGAAGGGGATTTTATTGTAAATATGCGGCTTTTGCAGGTAAGGGAAAGAGGGGAAGGCAAAATATTTTTCTTCCTGGTTGAGAACAGCCTCATGAACAGCCATGACTGTTCACATCAAGCCAGCTTTTGTTTTAACTGTGGCTTCTTGAACAAGCTGTACTAGCTCTTACCAATGGGCAAAATCACTGTGGCCAGTTGTTTTCTAGGCCTCTCTCTTTTTTTTCTTGTTATGTAGGAAAGTCATAAAACGAGATGCCCAACTTAACCATCTTTGAGATTTCAGTTGCCAAAAACTTTCTGGAATCCTCTATTGTATTGTTGTAATGTTGCT
This sequence comes from Laticauda colubrina, assembly GCA_015471245.1. Lineage (NCBI taxonomy): Eukaryota > Metazoa > Chordata > Lepidosauria > Squamata > Elapidae > Laticauda > Laticauda colubrina. The sequence goes on from BLBF01000074.1 coordinate 7,596,879, forward strand.
ATTCTTCTAATGGTGGTGGTGGGGATTGCAGGGGGTGCTTGACTTAAAACCATTTGTTCAAAGATCCCATTGCTTACCAACATTATGTTGGTGGCCAAGCTCCCAAATTTTAATCAGGTCACTTTGGAGGTCTTGTCACAGCCATGTAGGTTCCAGTCGTAAGTCATTTTTTCCCCAGGTGCCATTGTAAATTTTGAATGGTCGTTTAAATGAAAGATTGGAAGTCAAGGACTACGTAAAAGTCAAAGGGGGGGAAGAAGGATCACGGTGGCCACCTGCAGATGTGGGGGGTCTTTTAGAGTTGGGGCCATTGTCCTTCAGTGCTTCTCCCCTCTTGAATTCTTCTAAATATGATTCTTGACTCCTGACAAATGTATCTTTTCTTTTATGTGTACTGAGAGTATTTACACCAAGACAAATTCCTTGTGTGTCCAATCACACTTGGTGAATAAAGTATTCTATTCTGTTCTGTTCTGTTCCTGTTCCTACTCTGCTCTGCTCTCTTCTAATTGCTGCCTGCAATTTGTAAGAATTCCTCCTTCATTCGGTGCCCGGCATTGTCCCTTTTCCCACTCAGGACTACCCTATCTCTGATGTCCACCTGATTCTGAAGACAGCAAAGGATCTTCAGGAGTCAAAGTAGCTCGTCCATCCAAAGGTTCAGCAGATGTGATGGTTGCTTGTCTCCTCTGTGGAGGACCTCTGGAGGAAGTGACATTTAGGATCCAGGTTTCTTCTCTTCCAAAATCTCCTCGGCCGGAAATAATGACTCCTCCTTGCTACATCCTTTGGGCAAGGGACTCTAAGGAGATGAGCTACAAGGCCCCTCTCAAAAGGCCCAAGAAGCAGGACCCACCTGGGATTGGACTCAGTGGGAAAGAACCAGCCCTTTTGGGGAACTTCTGCAAGATGCAAATCCAGCTTCTGCGTCATAGGTTTTGGGATAAGTTCTTCCCAGTCACTCCCAATCCAGATACTAAGGTCTTTAGCCTTCTTTGTTAGATTCCTTCCTCCTTTGTTTGGAGGCCAGCTTTTCCTGGAAGCTTAAAAGAAGAAGAAAAAAAATGGAACAATGCTAGAAATGTCTCCTTTGCCACTGCCTTGGAGCAGACCTACTTCCTCCATTGCTGAAATATGCAATTGTCTAGATGGGGACGTTCAAATGCACAGCAACATTCTTACTTAGACTTTCAATTGTCACCCTGTTGCGTTTCCCTACTGCCTGTGATTTGTCAGTGCTCTGCCATGAATTATAAATTATTCCCCCCAAATTGGTAAAAGCCTGTCCTTGGCCACAAATTCCTCCGATAAAGAGTTTCCTGCAAGCCAAAATAACTGATAATTTAAGGATGGAAGACTTCTCCATACTCTGCTAGGTATCTGCTTGCAGGGAAAATTTCCTCATTCCAGTGAACATTGATGCAAAGTGATTATTCTAGCAGTGAAAAGAGGATTTTGATTATTTTCAGAACTCTACCGTGTTAATGATGTGCTATTCTGGGTTAGTTAGAGTTCCCAAAAGTTAATCAGGCCTTTGTGGCATATTTGAAGAGGTGACTACTTTTTCCCCTAATTAAATTAAAGGTAATTTGTGTAGGGTCTTTTTTTCCCCATTTTTGGGGGGGCATGTGTGTGTGAGGGAATGCTGTTATCTTGACTATAAGAGGGAAATTAGAAGTTCGATGTAGCTGAGGAGAACAAGACTTTTTTCCCCTGTGTTTTCATGCCAGTCAGAGAATTTTGATTCTAAAATTGTTTTCAAACAGTGCCGAAAGACCATTATGCTGTGTTTAAAGAGGATTCAAAATAAGAATTCTGCTTTTTCCAAGAATGTGCAAAGGATTATTTCCGGCATCCTTCCTGCTTCTACTCCCAATTTTGCAACAGGAAATACCCCGGGGGTCCATTTTATGGCCTTTTTTTTTTTTGATAATACATAATGGAACCAGAAACCAAGAGATGATATCAAAACATTTCTAAATTTATACATCAATCCCACTGCAGGATATGCATTTTTGCTTTATTACACAAGGAAGAAAATTAGCAAGAACCATGGCGTTTCAACAATTATATTCCATATGTTCCGTTAATTATTACGTATTATCTTGGTGGAGGGAAATTGTTCTGTAGTAAGGAGTATGTTGGGCACTTTTGAAGGCTGCCTGAAAATTAGCCTTACAGCTTTTATACAGCATAATCACTGCCAAATACTATAGCATAGTTTCCTGCCTCCTTCCTCAGAGCAAACTGAAAAAGACACAAAACTGCAAAACTTGCACGAACAGTGAAACTGCTGCTTCGCCTTTGACATTCCCAGTAGAAGGAACAAAAAGAAAGCTTGCAAAAAAACAAAACAAAAGTTTTTCTCCCAAAATACAGATTAGGTTTCTTGCAAGACAGTCTTCAACTTTTTTTTTTTTTTCATTTTTTCCTGGATAATTGTCTTTTTCTTTTTTTAATTTTGATGACAGCCGCGTATTGGATACAATGTGTGATAGGTAGCAGCTGTTACTGTTTTTTGGGTGGCCTAAAAATTATTCTCTTGTCAGTTAAATTGAATGTAAAAAAAAATGTTCGGATTATGATACTTAAAATCTCATGCTGCAATGAAGGGACAAAAAATGTGTGTGTGTCTGTATGTGTGTGTGTGTTTGCATAAAAAAAAAATCCATTTTCTTGCATATTGGAGTAGGTCAAGATTTTTACACACCCATGCACACCATCCCACAAAACTGCTTAGAATAATTGATTGAGCCTATTGTTAATTCCAAGTTTAGTGTGTAAAAAATGTTTTTGTGAATCACTTTGGCAACACTCTAAACAAAGAAATGGATATTTTTGTTTTTCTTGGCGGATATAATAGATCGGATTGACTCAATTTTGCTGCCATTTTGTTTTGCTGTCCTGCCAAATCTTGCTTTCGTTCTTTAATTTTTACGTATTCGTACTACTTTCTGAAATAGCTTTTTTATTTCTATTGGCTAAACTGGTTTCTTGCTTTTGAGCATCAGATGTAGAATTATGTAAAAAAGAACTGATGGGGAAAAGATAGAATAAGGTTACAAAAAATAATTGCCTGTGCAGCAGTACATAGATATAGGTAAGCAGAATCTTGATTCAAGAGTGAGTTCGGAAGTGTATAATTTGTACAGGAAATTATCTACAGCTCTTTGTCGACCTGTATTTCTTTTTTAATTCTATATTTTGGGAACAATGGAAATACGTGCTGTTTTTTGGGTTGTTGCTTTAAAGATTGAGTAGAAACAGGGTATTTTGTGTTTTGCTTTTCAATTCTTTTGGCAAGCAAGCAAACAAGCCAGGAGTCAAGGTATTTGTCGTGGTTTTTCTGCTGGAGTGGTCACAACAGTCGTGATGGTGGCTACGAAGCCGCAATGGGAGCTCAGCCTGCCATCTTTTTTTGACCTCTTGCTGATCATCAGTGGTAAAAATCCCGACCAGCTTTTGACTGGGGAAGGACTCAACCCCAGCCCCAAAATTCTGCAGAGATGTGTGTAAAAGTTTTTGCACTAGCAAATTGGTTCTAGCTAGCAGATCGATTCCAGTGTGTTCTGTAATTTTTCTATGTCGTTCAATTTAATTATTTTTTTTTTTTGGTTCCCTAAATAAAGATTCTCCTTTGCAAAACCTGACTGGCTTTGCCAGTCTTTTGAGGGATGAAGGAATTCAATAGGCTTTTCTCCTCATGTTAGTTTTACTGGCTCAATGAAGTTTGCTTCCCAGTTTCAATATCAGATGCAAAATTATGTTGAAAAAATGGTTGGGGAACAGAAAGATAGAATAAGTTAAAAAATGCCCTTGAAATACGTAGTGGGAGAAAAGAAGGATCTTGATTTGAATGAATTCACAAGTGTAAAATATGTACAGGAGATTCGCTGCAATTCTGTTGATCTGTTTCTTTGGTTTGTTTCTCTTTCAGGGAACAAAACTATGATAATGTCAAATGAAGTGATTTTGAAAAAAAAAAATTTTTGGGGGGGTGTGTGTGTGAAGGTTTTTGCATGCTGAAATTAAAATAGACAAATGGACAGAGGGGACAATATTGTTCTTTTACAATTTTGTTTGGGAGAGGGTGAAAGGTTATTTGCAGAAATTGGAATTAAACGGGATAGTTATTTTGAAAGATTTTGTTTTTTGGGGGGGGGGGTGTGTGAAAGGGCTTTTGAACAAACTGAAATTAAGATGTACAAATGATTGACAAAGGGGACAGTTAATTTGAAGTCTTCTACCTGGAGAGAGGCTTTGAAAGAGCTTTTGCAGAAATTGGAATTAAAGTAGACAAAAGAACTGGACTGGCTTTATTTACTCTTTTTTATTTATTCCCCAGCTATGCTGGCTGGGGAATTCTGGGAGTTGAAGTCCAGCATCTTAAAGCTGCCGATGTTGAGAAACACTGAAATGGATCAGCCAAGAGGCGGTTGCAATCAAAGGTGGTTTAGCCCGAAACTCCAGGTTGAAATAACTTCAAGGACGGAGAGAGGGCGCGAAAGTGCAAGCCATACGCACGCTTTTTAAAAGGGGCAATGCCCGAGATGCCTCGCAGATCTCATTCTCAGGGTTGTGGTTGGGGTCTGTAAAGTGGCCGCTTTCGACGAGCTTCCTCCCCATCACAACAGCCTTGTGAGGTAGGCTGGGTGGAAAGAACAAGGCGACATCGGGGGCGGATTTTCAAGCTGGCTCTTTCCGCGCTTCCAAATTTTGCCCCCTTGGGGGTATGAAGATGCGGTTTTGCGACTTTCGGCCGTCCGCAGCGCAAGCAGAGGCAGCGCTCCTAACCCAAAAAGACGCCCCGGGGCGAAGGTCCTGGTTTGTTCTCTTCAGCCCAGATCGCCCGCCGCCACCAGCTGGGCCCCACCCGCTCAGCGCCGTTGCCCCTTTAAGAAGCGGCCCTTGGAGCGCTTTCTCACCCCTTCCTCCGACCCCGGCGCGTTCCATCGCCCAGCGGCTCCGCGGGCGGGCATGAAGCGCTGGTGGGGCAACCTGGCGCCGGCGACGGCCTCGCTGGCCCTCGGGCTGGGCTTGGGCGCCGCCTGGTCCGGGGGGCAGAGCCGGGAGTCCGCGGAAGGGTTGCTGACGCGGCTGCCCGTCGTGCCGGTGGCGGCGGCGGCGGCCTTGGAGGCGGGCCGGGGCGGCGGCGGCGGCGGCGGCGAGCTGGCCAAGTACGGCCTGCCGGGCCTGTCTCAGCTGCGGAGCCGCGACTCGTACGTGCTGTGCTACGACCCGCGAGCCCGGAGCGCCCTCTGGGTGGTGGAGCGGCTGGACGCGGCGGCCCTTCGCGGCTCCTCCGAGCGGGCCGCCTGCGACTTCCGCGAGGACGACTCCATCCACCCCTATCACCGCGCCAGCAACGCGGATTACCGGGGCAGCGGCTTCGACCGAGGCCATTTGGCGGCCTCCGCCAACCACAAGTGGAGCCAGAAAGCCATGGGGGACACCTTCTACCTGAGCAACATCGCTCCCCAGGTAGGCTGGGTGGGAACGGATAGATGCCCTCCCGTATCCCCAGGCGGAGTTACTCACTCAGATGAGTTAAGTCACGGAGAGCCCCTCACTTCGATCGACTGGGGTTCTCCGGCTGTTTTTGCGAGCGTTCCTGCCAAGAAATCCTCGGATTTCAACAATTCTGCCCCAAATTTCTGTTGCTAACCAAGACATCGGTTAGTTGAATTTGTTGGTCCCTTTTTACGACCGTCCTTTCCACGGTTGTAAAGTGAATCAGTGCAATTGTTAATAAGACGGTGGTTGTGAATCTGGCTTCGCCTTTTGATTTTTGCTTGTCAGGAGGTCACTAAAAGTGAGCAAATGACCCCGGGAAGCTGCAACCTTCATAAATATGAATCAGTTACCAAACTTCAGAGTTTTCATCATGTCACCCACAGGGAAGCTGTGTGAAAAATAATCATGTGGCACTTTTTTCAGTGCTGTTGTAACTTCGGTCACTAAACCAGTAGTTACAAGTCGAGGACTTCCTGTACTTTTGAATGTTTAACGTTTGACCTCTCTCGCCTTCTATCTTAACCTGGTGGCTTTGATTTCCTAGAATCCTCATTTAAATCAAAATGCCTGGAATAACTTGGAAAAATATTCTCGGAGTTTAACGAAGACTCACCAGAATGTTTATGTCTGCACCGGCCCGCTTTTCCTCCCCAGGTACCTGTGTTCCTCAGTTTCCCCCTTTCTATCCTGTAGCCATCCCACCTGTTGTGGGAGCAGATGGAAAAGGCACTGTTTAAAAAAGTCATTTTGAATTTTTACCACGAGGTTGACAAAAAGATCCAAGCAGATCCTAAAGCAAGGTGTCTGATTGCTGTGGAATAAAAAAAATAATAATTGGGTGTCGAATAAAATTTCTGTATCCCTGCGAAGTCTGTGGCATACTCAACCTGCTGGGTTTTTATTGGCTTGAAATGTCATGGCAGAAAATTAATTTAAAGCGTGGCTGTGTGTCATGCAAACATTTGTATTTAGGATATTTCTTTTTTGAAACTATATGGGTAAACAACGTCAACGATAAGGAGTGGTGCTCATAAACAACGAACAAGATCATTAAATCACAAATCAGACATATCTTTAATCTTTAAAAAAACGGAAATACAAATTAATGTAGAAAATGTGGTGGTAGGAAAAAAACCACTTGAATTTTACATTTAACACCTGGAGTTAACTGAGCACATGTCATGCCCCTGTGGGAATCTGATTCAGGGTGGGAGGTGGAGCAGCTGACGGAGTGGGAGTGTGGCTCTGTTGGCTGTGGAAGAAACTGGGGAAGGGCAGTCTGGCTGGGCAGAGCAGGGGAGAGGTAGAGCAAGGGAGAGGGAATTCAGAGGAAGACCCAGGCCCACCCTCTCTTCATCCTAGGGCACGCAGGGAGGAACTGAGAAGGGAGCAACATGGATTGCATGGCTTACGGGGGAGGAAAGGGCCCCGATTCCCTTCATTAGTTGCAGCTGGGAACGGTATTTAAAAAGGGAAGCTGCACACATTGTATACATATACAATGTGGGAGCACATCGTGAATTATCTGGTATTATAGAGGCTTGTCTGTGTTCCTGACGTCTTCCCAACTGTACGTGTTATGCTGTGTGTTTTACTGCGCTTTCAAGTCTGCAATTCCCTCTCCTGCCCTGTCAAGTTAATTACCGCAGCGTCATTTGTGTGGATTTTTATTTAGTTTGTATTTACTTTGTTTTCGGACTGAATTTCCTCCATTTAAAGACTGTTCTTGGGAAAGTTTTTTTTTTTTTTCTCCAGCCAAAGATAACCTGGACACTGTGGGCAAAGTTGGAGGTATTAAAAGGGACACTTCTTGTTTCTGTGACTGTGTTGTCTTTATGCCATGCCCCTTTGGGTCATCACAGCACACTTTTCTCGAGGAAACCAAGCTAATACCCCATTCGGGTCTTTTGATAGGCAAATTCATGCAGTGAGGACTAGAAACCTATGTGGCTTTTGGGATGGTTTGTAATGGTGGTTCTCTCCGCAGGATGGAGCCGGATGGGAAGATGTACATAAAGTACCAAGTCATTGGGCGGAACCACGTGGCCGTCCCCACCCACTTCTTCAAGGTGCTGATCTTAGAAAAACCCCAGGGGGAAGTGGAGCTGCAGTCTTACGTCATGCCCAACGCACCCATAGATGAGAACATCCCCCTGGAACGCTTCCTGGTCCCCATCGAGAGCATCGAGAGGTCCTCGGGCCTCCTCTTTGTCCCCAACATCCTGAAAAAGACTACCAGATTGAAAGCCATCACGGCTGGGAGCTCGGCCTGATGTCCCCCCAGAGAGGCAGACTGCCAGCCCCCCACCCCATGAGTGGCACCTGAATAGAGGTAGTCCTTGCAACTGAGCCCAAAATCTCCATTGTTAAGTGAGACAGTTCTTTAGGGCGGTTTGCCCACCCCCCCACCCCCCCGCCCCCCGTTTTCACGGTGCTGCTTGCTGCCGTTTTTTTCAAGCGGATCGTTGCAATTGTTAAAATGTTGGTTAATCTGGCTTCCCGGTGGATTCTGCTTGTCGCAAACGGGGGATCGCCTAACTCTGCGTCCGTCATAAATGTGAGCTGGCTGCCAAGCTGCAGGGGGCGTACTGAATTTTGATCATGTGACCAAGGGGATGTGCAACGGTCGTTAAGTGTGTGAAAAAGGGGAAGAGCGTTTAGCTTCTTTTAGAAACAGCAAAAGAAAAAATTTTTTTAAGGATTTCTCCACTTTCAGGGAAATTTTTTTTTGGGGGGGGGAATCAGAGGGATGATCTCCTCATCTCAGGGAAAACAAGATGCTCTTTTTGCCCAAAGTCAGGTTGAGGGTTGCATTTTGGGGCAGGGGAAAAAATAATAATGAATACCTTCGGATCCGTTTTGCACAATAAAACAAAGAGGAATCTCTCGGAGATGGTCCTGGAATTTTGTTTCCCAAAACCAGCTCAGCTCTGTACTTCTGCCTTGTAGGTTTTAAGCACAGTCAATTATGACTACAACTGGGACTTTGGGGAGGGGGGAGAGAAACAGCCCACTTCTCCCATTTATTTCTGCCAGGCAAATGCTGCTTTAAAAATATTTTTTTTTCCATCCACAGAGATGATGAAACTGCCTCTCCTCCTCATTGCTTCCACTGCAGCTTCTGCTTTTTTAAAAAAATGTTTATTTTTTACACATCTCTTCACGTGAGCAACGTGGTTCCAGATTGCAACATTTATGCAGTCATAATTACATTTACAACTCTCTTGTTTTAACATCACATCAAGTCACTATCCATCCCACTAATCTTTCCATTTCGTGTTTCAATACACTGCAATTCAAGTCACTGCAGTTTCTGCTTTGAGTGAGGCGGTTGCAGCCCCCCTAAATCCCTTGTTATAAACAACTTGAAAAAACACACCAACATCAATCAAATGCAGTGTGGCCCCCTCCTCTCTTCGAAGGGGGTCCGAAGGAGCTGCAGAATTCTGGGAGTTGAAGTCCTTGTCAAGTTGCCAAATTTAAGAAATTTGTTCTTAAATCCTAGTGGTTCATCAGGAGGAGCACCATCTTGATACCTCCTCCCAGGGTGCCCCAACTGGTGCATTTAAGGGCAGCTGGGCTGGTCCTTCCAAATTTGTTCCCCCACCCAAGGGGAATCCGAACCCGTAACTAAAACAGCTTTTCTTGACGTTTGGTTCCTTCATCGGACACTCAGTCCCCACTTCGTCCTTTCATAGCCGCTGCTTCAATCTTGGGCCTCAGCGCCGAGAGAGAGACCAGGAGGGCTTCCTAAAAAGACACAGGAAAGATCAGCCACTGGATTAAAAAGGATCTTTTCTTTCTCCTGTCATGATGTCCTGCAGGATCTGTCAAGGATTCAGGAACAGGGGGTCCTTGGCTTACAACTACAACCGAGCCCAGCATTTCTGTTGCTAAGCGAGACACTTAAGTGACCCATTTTTAAATGACCTTTCTTGCCATCGTCGTAAAGTGAATCATTGGTTGCAAAAGGAGATCACATGACACACACACACACACCCGGGACACTGCAACCATCACAAATACGAGACTTGCCCGGCATTCAAATTTTGAACACCTGACCATCGGGATGTTGTGACGGTCATAGCTGTGAGGACCGACCAAAGGCTGGTTTGATTTTTTTTGTAAACTGGCGTAATTTTGAGCCGCTCCTCTACCAATGGTTATAAATGGAGGACTGTCTTTAGGGCAAACACAGCTGTTTTTTAAGATTCTGGCTTCAACTCCCAGAATCCCCCAGATTAAAATGAGGAACATTGCTGCAGGGAAGTCATGCCCCACTTTGAGAAGCTGCTCAGAGAGTCGGGCCCTCCACTGGAGGGGTAACCTGTAGCAAACCCTAACTTTACCTCTGTCCTGATGGTGCGGCTTCCTTGCCCCGGACAGGTATTCAAATACAAATCAAACAAGGTGCCGGGATCGCTGACATCCAGGTTGGGATCTGCATCCACTCCGTTTTCAAGACCCTGCACGCCCCCAAAGACGATTAAAGCATGGCTACCAGGAAGAGAAAAAGAGAGAAGTGGTTTGGGTAAGGCTGTCTCAGCTCCTGCACGGCAGAGACAGAATGAAAGAGTTGGAAGGGACCTTAGAGGTCTTCTCGTCCAGGGAGTCGCCAACCTTTTGGACCTCAGGGAGCACCAAACTCATAATTTTAAATCCTGCGGACTAGAGACCCTGAGTAAACCCCCAAAAGAGTCTGCAAGTAAATCTCCCACCCCTTTTTCCTACCGATTGATCATTCTTTATTTGGGATTGCAGGATACCGTCTCCAGCTCCGTTCTCAGAGGGAGAGACTTTTGGCTTCATGCACGGAAATCAGCAGAAGCCGCAGAAGTCTTTCTTTCTCTCCCCCAAACTCCGCCAGAAATGCGTCTTTGCCGGCACAGCCTTTTGGAGCAGGAGGCCTTGCAGGGTCCCAAAGACTTATTTGTGGTGGAGTTTGGGGGAGGGAAAGAAAGACTTTTGCTGCTTTCCTTGCATGCAGCCAAAAGAAGAAGAAGAAAAAAAGCGGATAGAAGCAGCCTCGGTGGGCAGGAGAGGGGCATGGGGCGAGTGGGACAAGTTCTTCCCCTCCACTCTTCCCCCCTCCCCTCACTACCTCATGGTGCTCACAATGCAAGTGACGCAAGCCTTGTGTTCCCGCGGGCCATGTGGGTGGCACTGCTTTGTGTTCCTGCACAGCCTGGATTAATTGGGGTAGAACATTTCTCTGCAGACCACCACAATTTTCTCACGGACCACCAGTGGTCCCCGGTCCATTGGTTGACAACCCCTTGCTCAACCAGGAGACCTTCTGGACCAATGGCTCTCCCCAAACTCCCAGCGTTGGAGCATTCATGACTGTTAGGAAGTTTCTTCTTCATTCCAAGGTTGCTTATCTCCTTGTTCAGTTTCCATCCGTTGCTCCTTGTCCTGCTTTCCAGTGCTTTGGAAAATTAAGTTGACCCCCGCCTCTTCTTTGAGGCAGCCCCTCAAATATTAGAAGACTGCTATCTTGTTTCTCTTAGGAATTTTCTTTTTTAGACCGGACGTTCCTAATTCTTGCAACAGTTTTAGCATAAAACGTAACCCAGAAAATTCACAGTGGCTACCTGAAGGCAGGTAGAGTGGCTTCATCTATGGAGGATCCACGCTCCGAGGTTCCAATGGAGAGATCATAGCCATCTTTAAAAGGGGATTCGGCAAAGACGGCGCCTGGTCGGGAAGAAAGACAACTTTTGAAACTTGTAATTTATACTCTGACATCCTCAAGGCAGAACCGTTCATTCCTTCAAAGTTTGAATGCAAAAAATAAACTGGTGAGCTTCAGGGACAAAGACAGAATAAAAGTATGACTATAAAGGATAAAGAAGGAATGAAGAAATGGGAAAGTAAGAAAAACATATTTTCTCCCTGTCCTTCTCAAAAGGTCTCCCTTAAAGCATTCTTTGGCATTCAGTTCCTTCTCTCCCATTCCCAGCTTTGGGTAAAAAAAATTTTACTGAGAGAGATAAAAGTGAACGCAGACTTACTCAGACACGAAGCTAATCGGACGCTGTAGCCCCAGTAAAAGCCAGAGACAGTGCGGGGATTTTGTGACGACACGACAACACCCTTCTGCGTTTTGCTCTCTGCAAGGGAAAGGCATCAGGCCTGGTCAGAAGTTTTGATACAAGTTTCTAAAGCGAGACGGAGGACTTGTCAAACCGTACCTGCGTTCTGCTTTTTCCCCAGGCGCACGGTGACACGAAGGCCGGCTTCCAATTGCTTATCTATCTGGACCTCCTGTAGGAAAACACCACCAGCATGAACCACCGTAGTCTGGGCGGGGCAGTCAAATCAACCGGTCGGTCTTGTCTGTCCATCGATCCTTCTGCCCATTCAGGGGTGGGATTCAAATTTTTAACAACCGGTTCTGTGGGTGTGACTTAATTGGTGGGCATGGCTTGGTGGTCATGTTATTGGCTGGGTGTGGCCAACTCAACATCACTCACATCGAGGCACACATCTCCTCGCCTGGCCTCTCATGACTGGGGTGGTGCAACAGTCGTAAGTGTGAAAAATGGTCATAAGTCACTTTTTTTAGCGCCATCGTCACTTTGAATGGTCACTCCACACAAGCAAAGTACCAGCAAAGGAGGGGAAAAAAACTCCAGAGAAGTTCCAGAGACAGGAAGTCTAGTCCTGCCAAGAATGTAATGAGGGTTAACGGAGAGGCAGTTTCTGTAAGCAATACCAGAATGTTTCCTTCCTGCCTTCCATTACAGGATTAGAGCAGTAATTTTTTCTAACAACTGGTTCTCTGAACTGCTTAGAATGTTAACAACTGGTTCTAGAGAACAGGTGTGAACTGGTAGAATCCCACCCCTGCGCCCACCCCTCTACCTCCCATCTGTTTGTCCGTCCATGCTTGTTTGTCTCTTTCTCCCTCTCTGGGGTCAATCTTCTCCTTCCCTCCCTCCATTTATCCATGTCATCTCTCTCCAGCCAGCCGCCTGTCCGTCCATTTCATCCGTCTGTCCAGCCCGTTGCAGCCCATAAGCACCTCCCATTCAGCCAGCCATTGGCTGAGCAGCTGCCGCATAATGTTCCCCCTTCATCTCGGGCAAAGGTCTCCAAACTTGGCAACTTTAAGACTTGTGGACTTCAACTCCCAGAATTGTTCCTCCATTCGTGTTAGCTCAGGAATTCTGGGAGTTGAAGTCCACAAGTCTTAAAGTTGCCAAGTTTGGAGACCCTGGTTTTTCTGACCCGGTTCGGCCTCCATGGAATTACCTTCCGCATCCCACAGTTCACGAAAGAACCTCGGCCAGTCTTGGTGGGTCGGGCCAGAACGACCCCTTCCCGATATTCCGACTCTTCGTCCATTCGGACATGGTGTGGACTATCCAGAGGGTTCAAGAGCCCTGAAATGACCCATGTATAGCCAGACATAGAATTTTTTTTAAAAAAATTAAAAGACATTTCTACAAAATAAAGGCAATTTCTCATTTATTATCTATCTTATCTATTTTATCTTTCTGCCTATCTATTACTTTCTTGAGGTTTCTTCTATACAGTCTTTATCCATTCTTCTTTTTCTTTTCTAGCCATATGTACCATATATGCGAAACTGAGTAGTAATCAGATTCTCCTTTTTCCCTTATTTTTAGTGTGAGCATATCCATGTCTGCACAGTCTGCTATTTTTTGTAAAATTAATTCTTCCGTTGGGACCTTATGATCTTTCCACATTTGCACGTAAGCTATTCTGACCACTGTCAATATATGTAGTATTATATAATTTATCTTTTTCAGATATTGTTTTTTGATTATCCTCAGTAGGTAGAGCTCCGGTTTGAATTCCACTTGGTGTCCCATGATTTCTTGTATCCAATCTTTAATTTTAGTCCAGTAAGTCCTGGCCTTGGGGCAATTTCTCATACAAGTAGTCCTCTACTTATAACTTATATTTCTGTGGCTAAGATCTGCTGTTAACTGAATTGTCCCCATTTTACGAACTTCTTTGCCACAGCTGGTAAGTGAATCACTGCAATTGTTAAGCTAGTATCACAATTGTTAAGTGAATCTGGCTTCCCGATTGACTTCGCTTGTCTGATGTTCGCAGAAAGGGGATCACAGGATCCGGGGACACTGCAACTGTCATAAGTACATGCCAGTTGTCAAGCACCTGATTTTTGCTCATGTGACCCATGGGGAGGCTGCAATGGTCATAAATGTGAACAATGGTTGCAAGTCACTCTTTTCAGTTAACTTTGAACAGTCACTAAATGAACTGTTGTAAGTCGAGGACTAATTGTAAAGGCTTTGTATAGTTTTATTCTTTTTACCTAGAATTACCCTGAGGTAAGATGGTCAGCCAAATAAATTTAATAAAAATATCCCGCAGCCACAGGAACATGTGTTTGCAATGTTTTATGCCGGCTGGGGAATTCTGGGAACTGAAGTCCACACATCTTCAAGCAACTGGGTGGCACTAATTGAGGAAACAGGAATCCAGGACTTACCAGCAAACTGCAGGTCCTGGTGTTTGGGGAAAAAGGACTTCCTTAGGTACCTGTTCAAGAGAGAAGAGCTGTTGGTTTTCTGAGACAACCATGCAGGTAAAGCCAATGCCAGGTTGAGCAATTAACGATACACCTGGCACTTTCTTGGCTCAGTAAAAAGACGAACGTGAGATTCAGCAGCCAAAGTAAGAAAGGGAGCAAGAAACAGAAAAGCAGTTGATGCTCACAGGCAAATAAGAAATTAAGATAAATTTACATTTAAAAAAGAAAAGATATTTCTGGAACACTTTGAGTTCTAGTCCCAATCTTAGGCACAAAAGCCAGCTGGGTGACTTTGGGCCAGTCCATTTCTCAGCCCAGCCCACCTCACAGAGTGGTTGTTATGGGGAGAATCAAAAGTAGAAGGAATCTTAGGGATGTCGGCTGCCTTGAGTTACTTATAAAAATGATAAAGGTGGGATATAAATAGATGAGGGATGGATAGATGAAATGAGATAGATAGATAGATAGATAGATAGATAGATAGATAGATAGATAGATAGA
>BLBF01000074.1:7618707-7649749 GCA_015471245.1 Laticauda colubrina
TAGATAGATAGATAGATAGATAGATAGATAGATAGATAGATAATAGAAAGATATTGAATAGATCAAGGGTCTTAAAACTTGGCAACTTTAAGATGTGTGGACTTCAACTCCCAGAATTCCTGAGCTAACATGACTGGAGGAAGAATTCTGGGAGTTGAAGTCCACAAGTCTTATAGTTGTCAAGTTTGAAGACCCCTGGAATAGATGAGATAATAGATAGATAATAGACAGATAATAAATAGGTAGGTAGGTAGATGGATGGATAGATAGATAATACTTTGATAATGGATAAACAACAGCCAACAGATAACAGATAACAGACAATGATAATACTTAATAGACAATAGGTTATAGGTTGCAGGTAATAAATACATCATACATAAAAAACTGGAGGCAACTTCGGCCGACGATTAGAAGGATGATTGAGAAAACTTTGGCCAGAGGATCTTAGAGCAGGGATCCCCAAAGGGCTCAATACTAATTCCTAAGACTCGATGGTCCAGCCCAAGAGGCTGATAAACGTCTGGGGAGCAAAAGGGAGTCCATAAATGATGGATGGCTGATTAGGATCTGTTAATCTTTAGGATCTCTGTAGAGCTCCATGTCTGTTCCTAGTCCTGGGTGATCGATTATCTGTGATTTGTTATGGCTCATGCAACCATCACATGGTTTGAATCTGGTCGGCTTGGTTTTTAGCGGATGGTTTTAGCCCACCGTGCAAACCGCATAAATGGGCTGATTGGCAGCTGGGTGAACCCGGTGGTGTGAATGCCACGCTCCCTGCAGCTCTGTCCTCTTACCTGAGCCACTGTGGCACAATGGTAGATCGAATTTTGGTGAACAGTTCTTAGGTGCTTCAAGAGGCGATCGGGCCCGATGGCCCAGCCGACCTGTCAAGAGGAAAGGTAATTATTTCGAATCTTTTTGTGTTTCCCCTTCCCATCCTCAGCTATTCTATTGCTAAGTCAATAGGTAATTCTGCTGTTAAAAAAAATGTCGAAGAGCGTGTACTATGAATGTGTGTACAGGTAGATCTTGACTTACAACCGCTTCTTTAGTGAACAAAGTTACAACGGCACTGAAAACAGTGATTTAGGGTTGTTTTCCACATGACCACTGTAGCCTCCCATGGTCACAGGGATAAAAATTCAGAGGCTTGGCTCATATTTACGACTGTTGCTGAGTAAAAGGAGCAAAACTCACTTAGCAGCTGTCTTGCTTAGTGATGGAGATTTGGGGCCCAATTGTGGTCGTAAGTCAAGGATTACCTCCAGATCTATATCTTTCTGTATTTAACGGAGAGCAAGTCGCTAAAGATCGAGCCGAAAGACCTTCCTGTGTGCAAAACCCAGCCTAAAGAGGCGAAAGCTCAGGTGTGGCTCCTGCCACGCCGGATCCCTCACCTTCCATCCCGTGGCACTGAAGGATTTGCCAGCGCTGCTAATGCTCACCGTCCGCTCCCACATTCCTGGCAAAGTGGCTGTAAAACAGAGAGAAAAGAAATGAACATCCCATCTCCCCTTCACCCAGGAAGACTCCCTGTAAAGAAATGGAAATACAGGTGGCAACGTTAAGTGGGGAAAGCCCTGAGCTTGGGCATCGGGTCGATTCAGATGGACCTTACCAATCCTCACGTGCTCATTTCCGTCGTAAACCAGCCACTCGTAGACTTCATCGCTGAAGCAGACCACGTCGTGCCTCACACACATCTCCGCGATGTGCGCCATTTCTACCCGGCTGAAAACCTGCCCAGGGCACGAAGGGACAGGCAGTTGGTTCCCTCTGAAATGCAACTGTCACAACAACCCTGGCAGGTGGCCCAGATGCTGCAATAGTGCTCAGCTTCCAGCTTCTCCATTTGATAAAAAGGAAACGGGTAAAGACTCCAGAATTTCTGGGTACTGCAACACTGGAGCCTTTTAAGAAGAAATTGGACATCCATTTGTCTGACATGGTATAAGCCAGGTCTCCCCCTTGGGCAGGGGGTTGGACTAGAAGACCTCCAAGGTCCCTTCCAGCCCTAGGATTCTATGATTTAAATATCCCCCAATGGACATACTGCAATGGCAGAAAACATCATTACCTTCCCCAAAGGGTTGTTGGGAGAATTCAAAACTAGAATTTTTGTTCGTTTGGTGAACGCTGCTTCCAATTCGGCCGGATCGAGTTGCCAGTCTTGGCTAGATGCCAGCTTTCCACTTTTGGCAACCTTCTGGAGGAGAGAAATAGGACATTGGTGAATGACCTGGTGCCCTTCAGATTCATTAATTTAATTTAGATCCTTTCAATGAAATAAAAAACAGGGGAAGGGAGCATTTTATTGCCCAGAATCTGTCACATAAACCCCAGAGGAATTCTTGGAAAATCCACACAGCTTGAGGCTACGTCATTTTCCCCGAGAACAAAGACAAAGGATGTCTTGCAACCCTGATGTTGGCCTTGTGGTTTAAACCAGAGAGGAATCACAGCTGGATGATCTAACTCTACTGTATTGTAACATTATATTGACAGAATTTTGCAAGTCTGAAAGTACAAATCTTCCACTGTCTCTTTTACAGCCTGAGAATCTAGGGAGGGTCCCTTCTCAGCCTCTTTCTCCATCCATTATAAAGCTGAGGGCTCAGTAGCCTCTTATCTGTTCCCTTGGCAAACTCCCAAGGTCTTTCCCACAGACCATCAATGCCCTTAAATTTGAAACGTGTCCTCCTTCCCTTCCTTGTTTCGATGACCCGTTAGTGGGCACTCACTCACCAGCCGTAGGGGTATAAAGACAGGTTTTCCACCTGCCATTCTGGTCATGGGTTCATAGCAGTCAAAGTATGGCTCGATGATAATCACCTAGAGAAAGGCAAGAGGGGATTTGGCGTTGGAATCAAGGACCGGCATGTTATCACACAAATGCACTCTAACACAGAGATGGCTTTGAGGCTCCCAAGTTCACCCACTTTCAGACAAAGCAACACCCACTTTCAAACAGCCTAGCAGCCAGGGAATCCTGGGAATTGATATTCACGCAGCCGGAAGGACCCTTCCATTCCCAGAATCCTCAGCACTAGAAAAACCATGGCAAGGGAATTCTGGGAGTTGAAGTCCATGCATTCTGGAAAGGGGGACAGCATGGGAGAAGCAATTGCCAACTTGACCAAATGAAACTTAATAACAGGAGCTGAGATGCCTCTTTCAACAGGCAAGCTGTATTTGCTGCCCACCGTGATTAAAAACCTGGAAAAAAAAAAACCCCACTTCACTGAAGGAGGATGGGTTCCAGGGGTGGGATTCTAACGGTTCGGGCCGGTTCTATAGAACTGGTTGTTATGATTCTGTGCAGTTCAGAGAACCGGGAAATCGTGCCCCTGGCTGGCCCCGCCCCTCTCCACGTGTCCCTCCCCTCCCCACTCAGTCAGTCCTTATCGTGCATGCGCAACATCTTGCGCATGCCAGACATTGCTGACTGCATTCTTCCCTGCCCAGTCACTCCTTAAGGTATTTCTTCCCCCCCGGCCATCAGCTGTTCCTATGATCAGCTTTGCCAGGTTACCCTTCGCTTACTTACTGCTTCGCCCAGGGAAGCCTCCCTCCAGTCCTGAGCCCTAGGGAAGCCTTCTGGGAGCAAAAAGGCCTCCCCAGGAGGCTTCCCTGAGGCCCAGAAGGCCCCCCAAAATGGGGGGGGGGAGGGTGCTGCAAAGAAGAAGAAGGAGAAGAGGAAGAAGAGGAGGAGGAGGAGAAGAAGCAGTCACACCCACCCAGTCACGCCCACATAGCCACGCCCACAGAACCGGTTGTTAAAAACTTTGAATCCCACCCGATGGGTACCCCGTTAATCACCTCGTCCCCCTCATCCACCAGGGCCTGGAAGCAGCAAAAGAGCGCTTCGTATGCCCCCACCGTCACCATTACGTTCTTCAGAGGGTCCAGGTCTCGCTGGAGCAACTTCCCAAAAAAACGAGTCAGGATTTCCACCAATCGCGGATGACCCTGGGGGAAAAAAAAAACAGATCAGACGCTGCGAAAACATCCTTTTCCTGTTGGGATCAAAAGTGTCAAACCAAAGTCTAGTTTCCAGCAAAGAGACATCTTTGGGAACATCTTTGGGACTGCTGGATGCTACAAATGGCCCTAAATATTTGCCAGAGGCTGAGTGCCCAAAATGAAGTCACATGATCATGATAGGGGTGTGGGGTATGTGTGACCATTGGAATTTCAAACTTGGATCACAGGTAGCCCTGCGGAGACCTGTTGTAACTTTGCATGAAGAGGCTGGCCGTAATTCGAGGACTACCTGTTGGCAGGGATGGGATACAAATTTCTTAACCAGTTCTGTGGCATGGCCTAATTTGTGGGTGTGGCTTGGTGGTCACATGACTGGATGGGCGTGGCTTGTGTGTAAATATTGTAAATATTTATGTAAATATTGAATTTTTGTTTAAAAAAAGAGCAACTTTTACCCAAAATCAGGCAAAGTCAGTAGGCAGCTTAAGTTGCTCCCAGAATCACAGATTCACTTAGAGATCTACCATTCTGCAATCTGCTACCTCAGTCTGCACTGAAAAATAGAAGCTTCAGTCCTAAGGAAGGTTCAGCTCTGCATTTAGATTCGTTAGAAAGAAATCCAACAACTTCCTGCTTTCTAGCTAATTTAAATCTCCCGGCACAGCTGATAGTCAGAACAGCTGATGGTCAGAAAATAAAAGGAAAACTAGCAAGTTACCAAAAATTAGGTGAACACAGGCAAGTTGGATGATGCGCATGCCAGGTAAGGAGTGGGTGGGTGGGAAGGGAGGGGAAGGGCCAGCCATTGGTGTGATTTACCAGTTCTCCGAACTGATGTCAGCTTTGAAATTCAGCTGCCACATTTTCTTTTAGAGAATTAGAGGAGTTGAAAAGTTCAAGGTTATTCTGTGTGTCGTATTAAGAATTTCCAGTGGCAGTTAATTGGTTCTCATGATTTATGAAGTGGGAGGAGAGAAGGGAGGAGAGAAGGTGGGTTCTGTGTAATGTGCACTTTCACTTGGGAAATTGCTTTTGACATGCCAGAACTGTTCCTAATAAATCAATTGGAGAGATGTCTCAGAGTGATTGATAGCATGGATACTTTCTGGATGCTTGACAGTTATTTCCCGAGTGAAAGTTTTTTCACCGGTTACACAGAACCCACCTTCTCTCCTCCCTTCTCTCCTCCCACTTCAACACTTCATAAATCACGAGAACCAATTAACTGCAACTGGAAATTCTTAATACGACCCACAGAATAACCTTGAACTTTTCAACTCCTCTAACTCTCTAAAAAAAATGTGGCAGCTGAATTTCAAAGCTGACAATTGGACAGAATCATAACAACCGGTTCTATGGAACCGGACTGATCAGGTAGAATCCCACTCCTGCCTGTTAGTGATTTGCAGTTTAAAGTTGGCGAACAAACCACCATGGTTCAACTTTGTTCCAAGCGATTCACAAGAAACAAAGTACACCCATTCTTGGCAGTACGCAATGGGTGCGGGAAAAGGCAGATGTTTCACGTACAAAGGCCTGTGTGTATTGGTGCATCATGGTGTTTTCTCCGCTGATTGCTTCCACGTAGGCTTTCTTGACGAAATCCGGTGGGGAGAAATTGGGGAAGCCTTGGCCCAAATTCACTGCCTTGTGAGTAGCTGTTAGGCGGGAAAATTCTACCCTAAAAAGATAAAAAACGTTATTTCAAAAAAATTGAGATAACTTTGGACTTAATGATGAAGGCGCCAACCAGGCTAGGAAGCCAGAGGTCATGAGTTCGAGTCCCACCTTGGCCATGGAAGCCAACTGGGGAACTTTGGGCCAATCACCAAGAGACTCTGAGTTCTAATCTTGCCTTAGTCATGAAAGCCAATTGGGGGACTTTGGGCCATCTTCTCTCTCAGCCCAGCCCACCTCACAGGGTTGTTGTTGCAGAGAAAATAGGAGAAGGAAGGTGTGTTGGATTAGGTTCACCACCTTGGATTATTTATTTTAAAAAAATAACAAAGGCGGGATATAAAATAAAGAAGTAAAATATTAAACCCATGACTCTACACATTAAAATAAATGCTTTTCATGGAAAATCTTTTTTTTAACAAATAAAAAACGATAATGAGAAAACTGGGATGGTTTTACATTTTTGCAAATGTCTTCCAACTCTGACAAATAATTTGGATTTTGTGGGCACCTGAGAGGGTCCCAGGGAGACTTCTGGGTTCCTTGGCCCACCCTTTGAAAAAACCTTGGATTCTAACCCATCGCTTTCCCAAAGAAGCAAATTACAAACTGCCTACCAGATATTCTGGTCCAGGCCTTCCAGCCGCCGAGCCTGAATTGCCTTGGCCATTTCTTCCTGGATAAAAAAAAAAGTCATCATGAATGAATGAAACCATACCATAGGCTGGCCAGTCCCGGCTCTTCAGGAAGTCCTTGACTTACGACTGTTCAAAGTTATGACAGTGCTGAAAAAAGTCCTCATACTGAATGATTGTTGCAGCATCCCTGCAGTCACATAGTTAACATTTGGGTCTTTGGAGCATGTATTTTAAGATGTTTGCATCTTCCCAGATCTTGTGTGATCTTCCTCATCAAACAAGGTCTATGAGGAAAGCTGGGTTCCCTTAACAACAGCATGACTTGCATAACAACTGCAACGACTTGCTTAACAACCTTAATTTTTTAAAAAATGTCAATCTGGCATGACTCGCTTAACTGCCACCTTGCTTAGCAGCAGAAATTCTCGCCCCAATTTTGGTCGTAAACAAAGGACTGCCTGTAGTTTGTTTTTCCCTTTCTGGCAACTGGAGCTGATCCCTGGAAGCCGAACCAGTGCTGTTAACCCTTAGAAAGGAGACCACTTAGAGATGCAAGGGAAAGGCCCACCTGAAAAGTCGGAAAAAATCCTGGAAGCAAATCAAAGCCAAGAAAAATTCCAGAGAGATTCAGCAGAACTTCTGAATGTGTTCTATCTAGGGAAAGTGTGCAAGTGTTAATTCCTTGTGTTGCACAAGTCCTGTTTTTCCCACGCTTCAGTTACCAGGAAATATCTCAGGGTCTTTTTTTTTTTTTTTTTTCAGATTGAGGAATGAAAAGAGCCAGCAACCCAGAAGAACACAAACCTGTGTCACACAGAAGACACCCCAGGCATTCAGAACAACCAGAAGCAGCTCACAAACACTCTCTTACACACACAGGGGAGAACTTCACAACCTCCTTTGAAAGGGGAGAAAACTTGCATGGCTCTTTCAAGATGGCCCCAGTGGAAAGGCAAGCCTGCTCAGTTTCAGCTGCTGATTCTTAATCTTCTTACAACACTTGGGACTTTAGACAAACAATTAAGTAAAAACTGCAATAGACACAGGCTTTTTTTTCTCTCTCTTGCACAATGCCCTCCTTTCTTAACTCTTCTATTTTGCAAATAAACAATAATGTGCTAAATGCTGCCCAATTCCAAACGACTGAGCAGAAAACAGCTTTTTATTTCCTGCTTTCCTCCTCAATTTTTACAGAGAAATTATGAAGAGAAAGCTAGTGCCTCAGACAGGAAGGCTACATTTTTTCCCCCTGATGTGCTAGTTCTCTGCGTGCAGGGAATTACAATGCACCTATCTGAGTTAAGGTGGCGGGGAGGGAAACATTTTTCCCAGCTGTACCGGATCTCTGCTTGCATGTGAACCTCATGTTCTAGGCCAGCAGTCTCCAAACGTGGCAACTTTGAGATGTATGAACTTCAATTCCCAGAATTCTCCAGCCGTCTAGGGAATTCTGGGAGTCGAAGCCCACACATCTCAAAGTTGCCAAGTTTGGAGGCTTGTCCTCGAGGCAAAAAATCCTAGCTACTAAACCATGGGCCGATCAGTTGTGCTTCCTACCTTGGTACGATAGTAACCAAAGTAAAAACAGGGAGTTGCTCTCCACAGACCATGAATCAAAGGCAGGCCACGACAAGGCCAGCTGGCTGTCCAAAGAGCTCTGCACCTTTTTCATGAATAAATAAAAGAAAACAAAATAAACGTTTAATGGTCTGCATAGTGAGATCTCCTCCTCTTGAAATGGATTTGGGCCGTAAACAGGAACAAAAAAAACCCCACCCACATTTGCTTCAACAGTTGAGTTGGGATTCCTCCTTTTGGCCATAATATCCTCCCACAAGACACCTGTGGTTCAACCTTTCCAAGGCCAGGTTGGCACCAAATTATGCAACCATAATTTGCATACCCACCAACCATTGTTAGTTTAACCCTGGTTTAGTAAAGCAAGAAGTTACTCTGGAGTTGGGACAAAAATGTGTATGCTCTTGAACTTTGGTGTTGGAGAAAGTCTTCTGTGCATACCAAGGGATCTCAAATGGTCTTTTTTCTTCTTCAAAAGGCAACTGGGCTGTTTTTTTTCTTTGAAGAAGGAGGAGGAGGAGGGGAAGAGGAAGAAGAAGAAGAAGAAAGTTTCTCTTCTCACCCAAGAAGCTTCATCAATTGTGATGAAAATGGAAGGACAGGATGTGTGGGGGCAGGATGGAAAGTTAGAGAGGATAATTGGTTCAAAAGAGGAGCCAAAGAGCCCATCTATGTCAACAGAGGGGGAAGACACCACCTCTCTCACCTGTCTACAACACAGTCCTTTCAAGCAGTTCCAAGAAGGCTAGAGGTACTAATTAATCCAGGATTTCTCATTCTCAGCCACTTTTAAGGCATATAGACTTAAACTCCCAGAATCCCCAGTCTGAGGAGTATGGAAACCCCCCCCCCCCCCCCCCCCCAGAATTCCTCAGGCTGACCTGGGATTTGAAGTCCACACATCTTTACTGCTGACAAGGTTGAGAAACTCTGGTTGGGTCTGTAGCAACTGATTAACATGCTGATTAACCATTACACTTTCTGAATAGTCTTAAGGTTCTTTCATTTCCCTTATCGCTAACCAGCCTGAGATCAGTTACAGATTATCCAGCCGACAAAACTATACCCCAAAAGGAAAAATAAAGGAAGCTTAGAGTGAAAAACGAGAAAGAATAATAAACAGCTCAAGAGGAAAACAATACAATCAGCTGGATCTGAGCTCCCAAAAAATCCAGGCAATCTAAAGGCCAGAATAGAAAACCCACCAAATTCTTACCTGCCATCTCTAGATTATTGCAACTGGCTCTGGAAAGCTTCAACAAACTCACCAAATTTGCACAACTCACTTCCCAAGTAAATTAAACTTAATTATTCCTTCCCAGAGAAGGCTGAAACAGGGTGGTGGGGGGGGGGGGAGAAACCATTGACTTCTGAGTCTTCCCATTGAGTTACAAATGGTCTTTATTGTTAAGAGTATATTTGTCGTATCACAGCCCAACCTTTGAAAGAGGATTATTAATTCAGCCCCCATGTGACTCCAGAGGTGGAAACCTTGCCCGAAAGCCACAGCTGGCAAGAAGAAATCTTAGCCACACACACACACAAAAAAAGGTCAAAAGACACTTACAGTTTTGCTTTCTCATAACACAACATCTACCATCCTTCCTGGTCTGAGCCAAAAAGGAGCTTCTTCCAACAGTTGATTCGTTCCCCTTTTCTAGTGGAGGGATAAAAGAACTGCCAGCCAACCAGAAAAGTCACTGGCTGCATTTAAAAATAGGCGTGTGTTTGAGATCACTATGCACTTCCATTTGGCGCATTACACCATGTGAGTGAGTTGCAGCTGGTTGGGTGAATTGCAGGAGGGTGTGTCTGTGTGTATGCTTCTTTTGTTTGCCCACAAATCAGGGTTTGGTCAGTTTCCAACTGCTGGCCTTTTAATCCAGGTTCTTCTGTGTTGATGAAAGTGGCAGCTAACTATTTTGCAAAATTGTATGCAAATTCTCACATTGTGTATCATCATATATGACTGTCTGACTGATGATGTTACCTAGTTGGGTAAAGAAATGTCTGACTGATGAATGAATGAAAATAAATGTATGATGAGCACTGGTGGTATTACCTACTTGGGTCATGAAATGTCTGCAAGATAAACACTAAGTTCAGAGAGCACAGTCCTCCTCCTCCTCTCTATAAACCCCACTTCCTTTTAGCACTGATGATGTTACCTCGCTGGGTCATGAAACGTCTGCAAGAAAACCACCAAGCCCAGACAGCATCAAACACCCCCAAATCCACCTCCTCCTACTTTTCCTCCTCCTCAGACATCTTATTTCAACCCTGAGCTACAAATTTTCTCCTTTATCAGTATATCATCATCCTGTATTGCATTATTGCATACTTAAATGTGCATGGATGGGATTGTAAAGAAGTTACTTTTTTGTTAATTTAAAAAAAAACCCTTCTGTTTTTGCTCTGATGAAATGGCAAAAAATGTCTTTCCATTCTCCTTCATGAATATTTTAGCTTTTTTTCTCAGTTGGGTCAAAACTTGGCAATGAAAACAATAACCACTTAGTGATTCACCCCGCAAAAAATTACTTTTCTTCAGAATCCAATTCAATGAAAGTCTTCACATTAGGTTGCTATTTAGGGAGCCAATGAAACAAACATCTTTCGGACTAATTAAAACTGAGATATTGTGCATGCTGGGGTATCAGCATGTACCAGTACTTTTCTATTTTTAGAAACCAATTTTGAAAAAAGTGGCTTGATGTCCTGTTTATTGCTTTTTAAACCAAGCTAAATAGTGGGTTGGATAGAAGTGAAGTGAATTTAGTTCTGCAAGCCTAATAATGTATTCTTTATATCACCTAAAGGTTTTAATGAATAATATATTGGAGAATAACCTGTAACATGCAGGAAATATCGATATAAAATGGGAATAAAGCAAAGCAAGAGATTGGGTTGACACAGCCAATCATGTAAAATTTGTGTATAATCCTGAGCCACTAAGATGATTTAAAAAAACACCCCACAATGGTTGAGAGTTTATACATTCTAAGGTTTAATTGTAGAAAAAAAAAACAGAATTGACTAGAGTTGCATTAAAATACTTCAGTCATTTTGTATTATTCGGGGGGGGGGGAGGGAAACCATAACTGCATGGCCCATAAAAATATAAAAATATGAAGTAATTAAAGATCCAAGCCAGTTCTGTAGTAATTAATATTTCATGGATCCCATTTTTTTCTCTAGGTTTAACTCACTTTAATCATTGTGATATAATAATTGGTTTTGATTGCATATCACTGTTATTCCTTTGCATTATTATTTTTGTTACATATTGTGGTTGACATGTCACCAACAGGTATTACTTCCTTAATAAAACAGGAAAAAGGACTGTTGAGATTAATATCTATCTGTATGTTACTAGATGATTTAGTAATATGTTAAAGGACTGAGCCAGTTCCCTATAAATTACAGGCAGTCCTTCAGCCATAACTGAGGCCAAAATTGTTGTTCGTGAGACACTTGTTAAGTGAGCTTTGTCCCACTTTACAACCTTCCTTGCCAAAGTTGTTGAGTCACTGCAGTTGATAAATTAATAACCCGGCCGTTAAAGAGTACGGCCTCCCCATTGACTTTGCTTGTTCAGAAGGTCATAACACTGTGATATAGCAATGGTCATAAATATGAACCCGTTGCCAAGCGTCTGAATTTTGATTCCGTGACCAGATAATCAGAGTTGGAAGGGACCTTATAGGTCATCCAGTCCAACCCCCCTCCCCAAGTAGGAGACCCTACACCATTTCTGACAAATGGCAGTCCAATCTCTTCTTGAAAGTCTCAAGTGACCATAGGGAATGACACTGCAATGGTCGTTAAGTGTGAAAAGCGACCTTAGGTCTTTTCTTCAGTGCTGTTGTAATTTAGAACGGTTACTAAAGGAAGGGTTGCAAAGCAAAGGGAGGTGAGAAAAAAAAAGTCCATCTGAATTCACTGAAGCCCCAATCTTGCCTGCAGAAGACTTTTGATCTTGGCCCCTTGATCCCTGTGCGTATTTATTTACTTATTTACTTGTTTTTTTGTTTGTTTATTTATGCACATTTAATTATTTATGCTTATTTTCCGAAGCACCTTCCTTCAGAAGGCAGGACAAGAAGCAAAGGATGGAAACTCACCGAGGAGAGAAGCAGCTTAGAACTAAGGAGGAATTTCCCGACAGTGAGGACAATTCACCCGTGGAACGACTTGCCACTAGAAGTTGCGGGTGCCCCATCACTGGAGGTTTCCAAGAACTGACTGGACAGCCTGTTGTCTGGAATGGGATAGGGTCTCCCGCTTGAGCAAGGGGCTGGACTAGAAGACCTCCAAGGTCCCTTCCAGATCCGCTCTGATCGGGATCCCCCGCATTGACAGACCTCAGAGGGGGCTGACTGGCACCCTCGCCCAAGATGGCCTCCCCGCCAAACCCCTGCCCATTCCAAAGATGGCGCCGGCATGCGCCCCGCCCCCTCCTCGCGACGTCGCGCCGCCGGAGCCCCGCCCACAGCCGCCAAGATGGCGCCGTCTAGTGGCGGCCTCGCGCGGTCTTCGCTTTTCGCCGCCGCCGCCGCTGCCGCCTCCATCGCTGCCGCCGCCGCCGCCGCCGCCGCCGCGAGGGGTGCCCAGGCCGGCCGGATGAGGTCAGTTCCGGGGTGGGGCGTCGCCGCGGAGTGGTGCAATGAGTGACTGAGGGGCGGACAAAAGACGGAGCTCCGCCGCGGGAGGCGCCACCAGGTGGGTGCGGGGGGAAGGGCAGGAGGGGAGGGGGCGAGGGGGGACCCCTCCACTTCCCGCAGACGGGAGCAGTAACCCCGTTGGGAAGGGCAGGTCTGGAAAGCTTGAGGACTAGGAACTTGGCTCAGGGGCAGGGGGCGACGGGGGGGGTGAGAGAGGCAGGGGGAAGAGTAGGAGGGAGGGGTGGGGGGAGCCCCGCACACGCAGACACGCCTCTTTGTCGTCCCCCCCCCAACAGTGCAGGCTCAGGACACCTGAGGACTAGTAACTTCGTTAATATAAGAGAAGAGGCGTTTTCCCCTCCCCAGATTTCCTGGTTTCCTGGGACTTTCCTGGGATTTTGGGGAGGGGGTGTGTGTTTGGACAGGCAAAAACTTGGCGGGGGTGGGGAAGGAGCGCTGCTGTGCCCAGCCACGTGGGCGGGAGGCAGAGCTTCAAGAGGACTAGCGACCTGGCTGGTTCGATGCCAGACCGGCTGAAGCGGCTCCGTGAAATGGGCAAAGGGGGCTCTGGACCGGCTTCGTTGGGAGCCCTGCGGGGAAGCAGGTGGGGAGTTTGGGGAGAAGCAGGAGAGGCAGGGAGGGGAGAAGAGGGAGACGGGGCGGGGGGCCATGGAGAGAGGAGGGCTGGGGTGTTTATGGCATTGCCAAGGAGGGCAGATTTGGGGGGGGGGGGGCCCGGGGGGGGGGGGGGGCCGGGCAACAGCCCAGAGATGGTCAGGGGGAGAGAGGGAGGCTGGGGGAAAGAGTTGGGGGCTGGGTGGGCTCGACCCCAGAAAGAAAAATACCCCAAACAAGTCACATTAGGTGAAGAGGGACGTCAGAAGGAGGGAGCACTCAAAAAAAAAGACATAAACTTAAAAACATGGAGGGGGGGGGGGCTTGACTGATTCTAATGGGGAGGGGAGCTTCCAGAGGGTTTGGGGGTGAGAAAATCAGGTAGGTCAGAGAGCCACACACACCCCTCCTCCCCTCCCTCCTTTGGCTTTTGAACCCTGCAAAGAAGGTGCAACCAGAGACCTAAATGCATTTTAGGAATTTCTGGTTTGGGGTGGGGTAGGAAAGAGCCCTGGGGCAGCCCATGAGGGCTCTGTGTGTGTGCGCGCACACACATGCAAAAGATGAAAGGAGAGATTGGAAAATCTTGTCAAAGTGGAAAAGGACTGGCCATGTTACTAGTCCCTGCCCTGAGAGTGGAAAGGAGGCAAAAGAGCTGGAAAGGAAAGGCTAAAATCTTGGGGTGTGGCAGGGCAAGGTTTGACTTCAGAGTTGGACCGAACTTGGAGGCATTTTGTGGGGGGGGGGGGTGCTTAATCCAGTCACCTGGAAAGGTGAAACTGGATGGAGCAGGGGAAAGATGGAGGGAGTGTGTGAAGGAAAACAGGACCGGCTGGCTGCCGAAAGAAATGTAGGTGTGGGCAGGTTTTAAGGCAGAAAGGGGGCAACTAGGTGACTAACTTTGCATTTTCTAGCCCAGCTTCAACCGACATTGTTTGTACTTCAAAAGGCTGGGTTGTGGGAGACGCCCTCCGTGGTGCTGGTACCTTTGCACCAATTCTAGCCTAGCGTGTGTTTGTGCAAATTGTCTTTGCATCCTTTCCGCTGGTTCATCTGGGGTGATGCTCTCCCTGGAGTGGTTGGGAGGGAAGGAAAGAGGAACATAGCCGAGTGTTGTCATTCCAGGAACAATGCCAAAATGTCCTTTAAGACAAAGATGGAGAAAATAAACAAGGCTGATCCGGGTGCAGATGGACAAGATAGAAGATTCCGGGAACTTTTTAAAAAAAACATGCACATTTTGCAGCTTCTCCTTTGTTTGGCTGCTGGGGAAGGGCTGCTATTGAAAGGTGTCAGAAAAGAGGAATTAAATGGGGAAAGGATGTTTTGGTCGGGTTATTTAGGAGTCAGAAACGGGGTGTATAATTTTGCAGAGTGCATTTTTATTTATCAAATTTAGCTGCCACCTTTCTAAGGGAGCAAAAAAAAAAAAAATCAATCCGTTAGCATCTTCTCAACTTTCCTGCCTTAATAAAAGGCAGAAGCTCCCACACAGTGTAGATGACTTGATCAGATGCATCAGAAACCTGTTTAATAAAATTGGTGAGGCAGAAAAAACGCGATTAGATTCCTCCTGATGGACGGAGATGTTGTACTGTGCTGCCTGTGTCTTCTTCACAAAGAGCCTTCCTAACCTGTTCAGGTTTTCATTGTTAGAATTCACATCTCAGCACAAGAAGAAAGCCTCGGATTGATGTATTTTTATGCGTTTATATTTGCCCCTTTCAATGCCAAAACATCTCCCAAGGATTATAAAACAGAAATAAATGACAGAACAAAAACATGTCATAAAACATCATCATTAAAATAGGTGGGGCAAGAAAAGGAAAAAAAAAACAGTTTAGATGTTCTGATAATTCAAATCAAAGTAAACATATGTAAAATTGGCTTAATGCTTCTTTTTATAGAGATAATTGTTTTAAGGTTGAGGGTGAGAACAATGAACCAGTGGGATGGCTTCCCTCCAGAAGCTGTCCTTCATCACAGGAGGTTTACAGGATGAGACATTTGTCCAGAATGGTGTAAGGTGTGCTTGAGCAGGGGGTTAGACTAGAAGACCTCCTAGGTTCCTTTCAATTCTGTTATTCTGCAATGTGCCAGTTTGTAGGGGTTGACTTACGGTACCCCAAACTAACCTGGCTCCATCTTCTCCATCGTGAAGCTAGAAAAGCTGTCAGTCAGCCGGCTGCAAGCTTTCAGGTCCCAGCAATCCCCCTGGTGAACTTGGGCATGTGCTAAGCATTCTGGGAGTTGAAAGCCGTGTCTTTGGAGAATTCCCAAGTAGGAATAAGTGCTAGACATGGAAATCCAGAAATTTCTTATACGTGGGTAATCTATTCCTGGGAGATGGGAAGTTAACTTCGGACTTTTTCACAATAGCTAGCATTTTCAATATTCAGGATTTGGAGGAATTTCAAAGCGGTTTTGCGAACTTTTGAACTTTCAAGTTTAAAAGTTTACTCACCACCTGCTTTAATTGTTCTTTTGAGCATTAGTTTTGAAAACTGAGCCCTGACGGAAGATTTCTCTTTCAGGAAAACGACTTCCATGGCGTTTGGAGACCGGCTCCCGACTCAGGATCACTCCCGGGCCAATAATTTTGAACTCCAGCACAGACTGCTGAAGTGCAGATAGCAGAGAGGAGAGAAAAGAAAAACCAGCAACCATTTTTGGGGGAAGAGAGGGGGGGGGTCCATCCCAGGAATGACCAGTTTGGTAAGGCCATCCTCCTTTCTTTGAATCCAGAAAAACGGGGTGGGGGGGGTGGGGGGGGGGCAAGCAAGCTCTCCGTGGGTTGAAGAGACATATGGTAATGGAACGGAAGTCACTTAGGGCCGTTTTCACACTTACGACCTTCACAAGCATCCCCAGGGTCACGTGATTCCCTCTCTGACGACCTCCTGACCAGCACAAGCCTTGCAGGAGTCACATGCACAACTGTATTACTAACTTTAACAACTGCAGGGATTCGCTTAGCCCAGTGTGGCAAGAAAGTCATGTAAATGGGACATGTGGGAGATGGGTGGGGTGAGTGGCATGTCCTTTACATTGGACGATGGAGCCGTTCCGTACAAACCGCTTGCCTTCCCGATCCAGAACGGGGAATCCTTGGCATTAAGCCTCAGAGTTTTGTTGCTAAGCGAGGCAGTTGTTCAGTGAGGTCTGCCCCGTTTTATGACTTTTTTTTGCTGCGGCTGCATTAAGCGGATCCAGCTTCCTCCAGTGCCTTTTGTTTATCACAAAAGGGTGGCCACATGGCCCCCATCATGCCATAAATGCAATTTTGATGGCATTTATGACCCTGGGGAGGCTGCAGTCTGTTGTAAGTGCCAAGGCTAGTTGTAAACTGCTCTTTTTCAGTGCCATTTTAACTTCAAGCAGTCACTAAATGAATGGTTGTAAGTTAAGGACTGTCTCTGGCACTACTCTGAAGTGCTCTTTTCCAAAAAGCAGGTTTATTGCTAAAAGTTCCCCCATCTGGTAGACCTTCACGGCAAGCTCACCTTGCGCAGAGGCTCCAAGTGGTGGACTCCTCTGTCTGGAAGAGGCTCTGTTTGGTTCGAGTGTGTCGTAAAATGAGGAAAGGAACAACCCCAACCCCCACTCCCCCAAGATTTTCCCTCACCTCCCTGTGTGGCTTGAATAATGTAAGGGAATCATCCATGACTCCCTCTTCAGCTCTTTGAGAAGCTGGTGCTGCACCTTGGAAATGAAGTTGCCATCGCTCCCCCCCCCCCCCAAAAAAAAAAAAAAGCCTGTTGGATTTCCTGGAGATTGAAGGCTGCGTGTAGCTTTGCTCGGAGTGGAGGAAATCTCAGCTCCTCTTCTTAATGACTGACTACTATTAACACCTCATGGAGGGCAAAATATTGCAAGCGGTGCAAAGTGGCTCTCATTCTTCTCGCACATCTCAGCGCGGGTGTGTTTGTGTCTGTGCTCTGCAACAGCAACTCATTAAAGTTGAAACCGCAGCGCAGGCGAAGGAATGCTCCAGTAAAGCAATACAGATAGTCCTCCCTAAACAGCCGTTCACAGTTAGTGACAGCCACAGAACGGGTCCTTTGCAGCGAATAAAATACCCAGGCTGTCATAAATGATCTCTTCCACCACCACGATCATGTGATTTCCTATTGGCTTTAGATCAGGTTTGGAGGACACCCAAACCATGATTTATGATGGCTTCTTTTACTCTGGCATTTGTCCCACTTGAAATGAAGGGGTCTGCTTTATGACTGCTGTGAAAAAGTCCAGAAAATTACTTCTGGTCACCCGGCTTCCTTGACTTACGACTCCAATGACTTCTGACCATCATTCCAGACTTAATTATGGCCATAAGCCGTGGGCAACCTGTATTGAAACTTTAAAGGTACACTTACTTGGGGGAGGGGAGGGCAAGGAGGTGGTAGGCCTTTCCCCCATTTTGCCATCCGGGAAAAAGTAGCGCCTTGAATGTCATACTTTGCTGGGTTTTGGGATTCCCGCCTTCTAGAATTTGCACCTGAAAAAACCGAATCCATTAAATAAGCGAAAGTCTTCAGGCTTTAGAAACCCTGAAGTTGTGCTGTGTCCTTCCTACAACTATAATTCGTGGGGCAGGCAGGGATCCCATCAGCAGCTTCACTTCCTTCATTTGCCCCGTTAAAACGCGATTTTTTTTGTTGCAAAACAAAACAACCCCCACATTTTTGTTGCTAAGTGAGACATTTAACAGAACAACAGGAATTTGGGGAGGAGAAAGAGTGGAAGGAAAGAGGGAGGGAGGAGAAAAAGAAGGGAGGGAGGGAGGAGAAAGAAGGAGGAAGAGGGAGGAGAAAGAAGAAGGAAGGAGGGAAGTAGAAGAAACAAGAAAGGGAGGGAAAAGAAAGGGAAGAAGGAAGGAAAGAGGGAGGGAGGAAAAAGAAAGAAGGAAGGAGAAAGGAAGAGAGGAAAAGGAAGAAGGGAGTAGAAAGAGGAGGGAGGAGGAGAAATAGAAGAAGGAAGGAAAGGGAGGAGAAAGAAAAAGGAAGTAGAAGAAACAAAAGAAGGAGGGAGGGAGGAGAAAGGGAAGAAGGAAGGGAAAAGGAAGAAGGGAGGGAGGGAAAGAGAAGGAAGGAGGGAGAAGAAAGAAGAAGGGAGGGAGGATTTATTCTCTCCAAATAAAGCAGAAAAATGTCAACAAAAAAAGAATTTTTTTTTTTTGGGGGGGGGGGGTTGTCAATTTTGGTCGCAAGTCAAGGACTACCTATATTTTTCAGCTGAAGGACACACCAGCACTCCAAAGTTGGAGATCTAATTTCTCCCTAAGTTTGCAGAGCTGAAGATCACTTGCCCTGTGGGGGGAAAAAATGCTGGACTTGGCACAGATCCTGGTTTAATGCTGGGAAGTCCCCTGGCCTCCATTGCCACCCCAGCCTGTCCTGCACCACACCTGTTCTCCTCTCACTGCTGAACTGTACAAATCCTGCCCTTGAAAGGACAATGCACAAGATCACCGGTGACTTGGCACTTTCCTCACTCACAAGCAGCACAGCTGGCTCATGGGACTGTGTCATTGCATGGGTGTGCCTTGTTCCTGGCTGCCCATTTCCATGCCAACCTTAAGGGTACCTCTCCAGTCAAATTCCAGGACGGAGGAAACAGGGCTTTTCATTTAGCTTGCATTTTGCATCGCTTTGCATTGAATTGAAACATGCTTTCTCTGCTTAACCCAAATCCATGAGACTGTAGCCTCAGGTGCAAACCTACCTATTGATTTGCTAAGGAAAGCAGCAGCATCAGTTAGAGTTTGGCCCATCCTTCTGCTTTTTCTATTATTATTCATCGGTTTATTGTGAACTATAATTCCAGTCGCCCAACTCCTGTGGAGTCGGTGGTGTATCAAACAAAACAGAATAAAAATCCACGTTAAACTGATTAAAAACCCAAACTCGCAAAGAAATCAGCACAAATCAAATGAAACTGGGTTAGATTAGAAGACCTCCAAGGTCCCTTCCAATTCTTTTATTCTGAAACATGTTAGCCATCCTGGCTAGGAATTCTGGGACTTGTAGTCCCAATGGGTTATTTTGAGCATCAGAATCTGGAAAAGTGTGCAAGGTAGAATGCCGCCCGTTTGTAGACAAGGAGCCAAGTTGAATCTCTACAGGGGTCTGAACTCTTGACAATCCCTGTTAGCCGTTGGCTGGGCTCACATGTCATACTCACACACCAAACTGCCCCACAAATAAGCCAACCAAGTTTGATAGAACTCATCCCAGGTTCACACATAACATTCTTCATTGATTTTAGCTTTTGAAGGAGCCCACGGTAACTTTGAACAGTCACGAGGCTAATGGTTGTAAGTCATGGAGGACTGGTTTCTTACAGACATTTCATGACCCAACTAGGTAACCTCATCAGTGCTAAAAGCAAAGTCCACTCTCTTGATGATGCAACCTATTTAGGTCATGAAACATCAGCAAGAAAACAACGGAGCTCAGAGACCACCAAAAACCCCAAAGTGATTTTCCATTAAGAGCGCAACACAGACTTGAATGCAGCATCATAATCTTTTTAATTGATTTAAATAGTGATATTTGGCCACACAAACAGCTGTTTATGTAGCAAGGAGTCACTTTTCTGGAAAATACAAAGTCAGTTTAAGTGGTGTGCCGGAGGCTGCCTTCTGGAGCTTTCCAAACACATCCTTGGATTTTTCTTCCTCTTTAAGGATAGCTGTGCACAATTCCGCAGTTGTGACTGCTTCAGAACAGTGCTGAAAACCTTGGGAATTGGTTTCCTTATTAGTTTTTCCCAACCAGATCTTCATGTTTTTGCTTGTTTTTGAGAAAACTTTGCTCAGAAGGTTGAGATTTTTCTTCTGTTGGAAAAAAAAAAGGGGGGGGGGGAAAACATTTACAAAATCCTTACCTGGTAAGGAAAAAAAACTAAAAAGAATAGATTGAACCAGGCTGAATTTTTAGGGCTTGAGAACTTCTGACCATGTCTCTTTTTGGTGCTGGAACAAAAAAAAATCTAACAAAGCTGCATTTCAAAAGCTCTCATTTTTGGAGAAAAACAGCCCACCCACTGCTTTAGCAGTGAGAGAGAGAAAGAGAGAGCGCTGTTTATAAATCAGATAATTGTTGGGCAAAAATTTTTATCCTTTCGAAATCTGCCAAGTGTCCAGGAGATAAGATTTTCCAACTGGGAAATTGGGCAAAATTTAGGAAGAACTTTAGATGAACCACCAAACCCAAATTTAGAAGGTTTAAACAGATGGATTTGCAAACTCTTGCTTCTGAATAGAGCTCTGTAGAGCTGGGCTAAACCGGGGGTGCTGGCTTAACAGCTGCAGTGATTCATTTAACAACCGGGGCCAGGAAGGCCATCAGATGGGGCAAAATGTATTGTCTGGCTTAGGACAAGGACTACCTGTATGAATGGAACTAATTGTCAAACTATCCAGACACCGAATTGAGTAGAAAAATCGTTTCAGACAACATAATTGAGACTCTTCGTAGCTCTCTTTGGACCTTGAAAATTCAAGATCCTTTTCAGAGCTTTCTTCCCACTTGCCTGAAATTGTTTGTGCCGAAAAATGAATCTGGGTCATGCAAAGGAACGTGTTTCCTGCAGTCATAAGTTTAAATAAATAAGGCTGGCCTGGCCAAACTTGTCAGCTGATTGAAACTGCATGGTTTTTTTTCTTCAGTTTTCTTTGCTTCCCTTGTATTCGGAAGTACGACTTCTGAATTTTGAAAGCCGTGATTTATTTCAGGGGATGTATAAAGGTTGACATAGGGTTGGGTGGTGAAAGGAAGCTTGCAGCCGGCTGCTAAAAAAAAAAAAAAAAAAAAACTGCACAGATCTTGATTTTGCTGAATGCATATTTACAATCCTCGATTGCTTTGCTTTAATTTTTGTGTCTTCATCCCTGAGAAAAAAACTGGAGGTGAAATGAATAACCCCTGCAGGAAGAAAATCAAACTCTCAAGCTAATAAGTGCTTCTTCAGTCTTGGCATCTTCTTGATCCTGCATTAATATGGCAGATTAAGGCTGACTGACTTCTATACAGGTAGTCTTTGATCTATGGCCATAACGGAACTTGCTCATTACGGTTATAAAATTGATTTTCCACATGGCCATCTGATTTTACGACCTTTTTGGCAGTGGTTGTAGAGTGAACGAATGGTTTGCTAAAGGCTATGGTTTTGCTAAAAACCCAGAATGTGTGCCAGTTGCAACAAAACCATCAAAAAATGCAACCCCATCACGGTGGGACGTTGCAAATCACTGCAGATGTTTGCAGCATTCTGTACTCACCTGACTCCCTTGGAAAATCTGCCTGCCTTGTGTTCAATTATATCGATGTATATTTCAGGATTCTTTAATTAAACATAATTAAGTGAAACAGGAAACCGGCCCAAAGCATTCGACTTGGCCTTACGGTTTCATTTCCAAGAAAGTTTTGAATTCCTTAAAAGGCCTTTTGGAGGAAAAGAAGAAAAAACAATGGATGACTCAGTTCAGTCTGTGGTTGGTTGGAAGGAGAGGAAACCAGAAAGGTCCAAGGTGGAGAGATTGAGAACATCTGGTGGGACAAGAAAGCAGAATCAGCCCTAATGTCTTTCTTCGTTCTTTATTTTTTGAGCAGATGCTTAAGTCTAACATGGAGGTCATTTCCTCCCAACATTTTCCCAGCTCTTAAAGTCAGAACTTAAGTTCTTGATGGCATCTTCTGCCTTCCTGTCAGAATTTTTTTATCGGCCAAGTGTGGTTGGTCCCACAAGGAATTTGTCTTGGTGCATATGCTCTCAGTCTACATAAAAAGAAAAGATACATTTGCCAAGAATCATCAGGTGCAACACTTAATGATAGTCATAGGGGACAATAAGCCATCAAATCATACTAGGAAACAGTCAATATAAATCATAAGGATTCAACTGACAAAGTTTTCGTCATACAGTCACAAGTAGGAGGGGATGGGCGATAAGGAGTGATGAGAAGATTAATAGTAACAATAGTGCAGACTTAGTAAATAATTGGACAGTATTGAGGGAATTATTTGTTTAGCAAAGTGATGGCGTTTGGGGAAAAACTGTCCTTGTGTCTAGTTGTTCTGGTGTGCGGGGCTCTATAGCGTCGTTTTGAGGGTAGGATTTGAAACAGTTTATGTCCGGGATGTGAGGGGTCTGTAAACATTTTCATATTTTTGACCCATCAAACAGGTCCTCAATTGAAGGCAGGTTAGTAGCCATTGTTTTTTCTGCAGTCCTAATTACTCTCTGGAGTCTGTGTCTGTCCTGTTGGGTTGCACAACCAAACCAGACAGTTGTAGAGGTACAGATGACAGACTCCATCATTCCTCTGTAGAATTTATCCTTCAGATGTATCTGCCCTCAACTGCCATGAGAAACTTCTGGTTGTCTCTCATGGGAACAAGTCCTGGTGGACAGTGATAGGAGGGGAATGGGCTTTTGAGTTTAGTCATGGGCGCCTCCCTTGTTTCTGCTTTGCTAAAATCTATGAAGAATGGTTGCAGGAATCGGGTTTGTTTGAATGAAGAGAAGGACTAGGGCTGACATGATAGTCTGTGCTATCACATGTGCTCGATTCCAAGGCCTGGAGGGGGCCTGTGGCCCAGAGGTTGGGGGGCCCTGTTTTATGCCATGTGCTGAATTAATAAATGTGGCCAGCAGGATTCAGAGCACTTTGAATGCCAAATAACTCTTCCTTATGTATGTTGGCCACATCTGCTGATCGATTTCTCTCTCTTGCAGGTGAGCCATGATTCCCGTCACGGAATTGCGCTACTTCGCCGATACCCAGCCGGCATACCGCATCCTGAAGCCCTGGTGGGACGTCTTTACGGACTACATCTCCATCGTGATGTTAATGATCGCAGTCTTTGGTGGGACTCTCCAGGTCACCCAGGACAAAATGATTTGCTTGCCTTGCAAATGGGTCACCAAAGACGTTTGCAACGATTCTTCCCGCGAATGGACGGCTGCAAGTGTGGACTCCAGTTACTATAATGCTTCCCTGAGGACGACCCTGGACCGTGGACCCACCGGGATCAACTACAATCTTGACCGCCACCAATACAACTATGTGGATGCCGTGTGTTACGAAAACCGCCTTCACTGGTTTGCCAAATATTTCCCCTACCTTGTCCTGCTGCACACCCTCATCTTCCTGGCTTGTAGCAACTTCTGGTTCAAGTTCCCCAGGACTAGCTCCAAGCTGGAGCACTTTGTCTCCATCCTCTTGAAGTGCTTTGACTCTCCGTGGACCACGCGGGCTCTGTCTGAGACGGTGGTGGAGGAGAGCGATCCTAAGCCGGCCTTCGGGAAGATGAACGGCTCTATGGAGAAGAAATCCTCCAATGTCAGCGAAGATGTGGAGGCCACCGCCCCGATGCTGCAGAGGACCAAGTCTCGGATCGAGCAAGGCATCGTGGACCGCACGGAGAATGGCGTCCTGGACAAGAAGGAAGGGGAGCAGGCCAAAGCTCTCTTCGAGAAGGTCAAGAAGTTCCGGACCCATGTGGAAGAAGGAGACATTGTCTACCGCCTCTACATGAGGCAGACCATCATCAAGGTCATCAAGTTCATCCTCATCATTTGCTACACGGTCTACTATGTCAACAACATCACCTTTGACATCGACTGCAAGGTGGACATCGAGAGTCTGACCGGCTACCGCATGTACCGCTGTGCTCACCCGCTGGCCACCCTCTTCAAGATCTTGGCGTCCTTCTACATCAGCCTGGTGGTCCTCTACGGCCTGATCTGCATGTACACCCTCTGGTGGATGCTCCGAAGATCCCTCAAAAAGTACTCCTTCGAGTCCATCCGGGAGGAGAGCAGCTACAGCGACATTCCTGATGTCAAGAATGACTTCGCCTTCATGCTCCACCTGATCGACCAATATGACCCTCTCTACTCCAAGCGTTTTGCCGTCTTCCTCTCGGAGGTGAGTGAGAACAAGCTCCGGCAATTGAACCTCAACAACGAGTGGACGCTGGAGAAGCTGCGCCAACGGATCACCAAGAACTCCCAGGACAAGCTGGAGCTGCATCTGTTCATGCTGAGCGGCATTCCTGACACGGTCTTCGACCTGGTGGAGCTGGAGGTCTTAAAACTGGAGCTCATTCCCGACGTCACCATCCCGCCCAGCATCGCCCAGCTCACCAGCCTCAAGGAACTCTGGCTATACCACACAGCAGCCAAAATCGAAGCCCCGGCTCTGGCCTTCTTGAGGGAGAACCTGAAATCCTTACACATCAAGTTCACGGACATCAAGGAGATCCCCTTGTGGATTTACAGCCTGAAGAATCTGGGGGAGCTTCACCTGACGGGGAACCTGAGTGCTGAAAACAACCGCTACATCGTGATCGACGGCCTGCGGGAGCTGAAGAGGCTCAAAGTCTTGAGGTTGAAGAGCAACCTGACCAAGCTGCCCCAGGTGGTGACGGACGTGGGCGTCCACCTGCAGAAGCTCTCCATCAACAACGAAGGCACTAAGCTAATGGTGCTCAACAGCCTGAAGAAGATGGTCAACTTGACGGAGCTGGAGCTCATCCGCTGCGACCTGGAGCGCATCCCTCACTCCATCTTCAGCCTCCACAACCTCCAGGAGATCGACCTCAAAGATAACAACCTCAAGACCATCGAGGAGATCATCAGCTTCCAGCACCTCCACCGCCTCACCTGCCTTAAGCTCTGGTACAACCAAATTGCCTACATCCCTGTGCAGATTGGCAACCTGACCAACCTGGAGCGCCTTTACCTGAACCGCAACAAGATCGAGAAGGTGCCCACCCAGCTCTTCTTCTGCCGGAAACTTCGTTATCTGGATCTCAGCCACAACCTCTTGACTTGCATACCGGCGGAGATTGGGGCATTGCAGAACCTGCAGAACCTTGCGGTGACAGCTAACAGGGTAAGGAAATGTGTGTGGGTGTGTCTGTGTGTGGGTGTGGAGATGTGTTTCGCAATAAACTCCTATGTGGATTTTGCACTTAAGAACATATCTAGAGAGAGAGACAGAGACAGAGACAGAGAAAGAGTGTGAGAGAGAAACGGAGAGACACAGAGAGGGTGAGTGAGAGAGAGAGAGACAGGAAGAGAGACAGAGAGGGACAGAGGCAGAGTGAGAGAAAGACAGAGGGACAGAGACAGAGAGAAAGAGTGTGAGAAAAACGGAGAGACAGAGTGAGTGTGAGAGACAGACAGAGAGAGAGAGAGAAATGGAGAGACAGAGTCAGAGACAGAGAGGGACAGAGAGGGAGGGAAGGAGAATGAGAATATTGTTAACTGCAAAAAAATTATACAGGGCTTGGCAATTTTACGAAAAGCAGCACCGAGCTGAAATAACACAGCT
Organism: Laticauda colubrina; assembly: GCA_015471245.1. Taxonomy (NCBI): domain Eukaryota; kingdom Metazoa; phylum Chordata; class Lepidosauria; order Squamata; family Elapidae; genus Laticauda; species Laticauda colubrina. The sequence goes on from BLBF01000074.1 coordinate 7,644,216, forward strand.
CCGTGTACCTTTTGGGCTCTGTTTACTTGTTCAGAGCTTAAAATAAAAAGACAACAGGACAAAGCTTCACAGAAGCATGAACTGGTCATTTTATCAGACCTGTTGCTGCAAAAGTAAATAAGATTTTAACACAATTAAAGTGGATTTATCAGGGAACGGCCTCGCTAGAAGTCTTTCAGAACAAAAAGGCTTGGCAAGATTTAAAAAAGAAAGCTTGTTATTTTGAATGCAGTAGGGCAGGATTAAATTTAATCCAGGAATTTTGTGTGTGTGTGTGCTTTTGTGATTTTAACCACGATGAAGTAACTCTTCATTTCAATTAGGTTTCTATGCTGGCATCAGGCCACCATTAACAAAACTGTGACTTAATGACAGGTATTAGTCATTACCAAGGTTATCATTATTACCTTGATCATTTTTACTTCTTTCTTTAAAAGAAATGGAAAGTTAAGTTCCAAGCTTATGGAGGTCACATTCTCTGACTTTTTTCTTCTTTTAATTTTTTTTAAAATTTCTTTTAAAAATTAATATACAATATTAGTCGGGGTTCCTGTTTTGCAACCTTCTGACCAGCAAAGTCAAAGGGGAAGCCAGGCTCACTTAACAGTACTGTGACTAACTAAGTTGTAAAAATGGGGCAAAACTAACTTAGCAACTGCCTTGCTGAGAAATTTGGGGATCAGTTGTCATAAGTCGAGGATTGCCTGTACCTTTTATCAAGTACCTTTTATCAGCTCCTTCCTCAGTAGAAAGCCCTCCACAAAATCGCTCCAGAGAAAAAAGAAATAATCCTTGATTTTTTTATTTTTTATTTGGTAAAGAGAGGGCAGTGGTTTACAATTTACTTCCCCCCACCAAAAAAATGGATTCCTTTCTTTTAGTGAAGAGAAAAGAAGAGGAACAGCAGTTGCTGAGGTTCTTTTGCAACTAAGCAAAAAAACAAACAAACTCATTTCTTTCCTTTCCCTTTTTCTCCCCCTTTCCTTTTCATTCCCCCTGTGCTGGGCAAAGCTCCAGTTCCCACAAGGCTGATTGGCAATGGGAGAAGTTCTTTTGTTCATGGACAGGGTTCCATTTCCCCCCCCCCCCCCCCCCTCCTTTCAAAAGAAAGTTTTTTTAAAAAAAGTCCTAGCAAATCTTTTTCTTGCAAATTGTGGTTTCTCGAATTTGGCAGTTGTTGGAGCTGCCAGTCTGGGAACTGGCAGTTCTAGAGCATCAGGGGGTTGAGGAGGGCATTGGGTTGGGCACCCCCTTCACGGCACAAGTCCTCATAAAACCACGTCTTGGGACATTTGGTGTGTTAAGTATAATCTGTGGGGGCTCCTTGTTGCTCCTTGTTTTCTTGTAGACATTTCATTAACCAAACTAGGTAACCTCATCAGTATTAGTAAGGAATGGGGTTTCCTCTGTGAAAAAGCCACTACATACATAAATAAATAAATAAGTAAACAGGAGATTAATAAAGGTGATCTTGCATGTAAGGGCTAGTTTTGGGGTGATGAGGGACTCAAGACAAAGTGAGACAATTTGGTTTTTTTTAATTGCAAAAGTCATTATCAAGAACTTTTCTTTTCTAATGTACTTATTCCACAGAGCTTGGACCATTGGGTCTTAATTCCCAAAAGAGTTTTGCACTTTTATTTATTTTTATTTATCTGTATCCCGCCTATATTATTTTTTTAAAACAACTCAAAAGTGATGAACACATCCAACTCACCTTTCTCCTCCTGTTTTTTCCACGAGAACCACCCTGTGTGGTGAGCTGGGCGGAGAGAGAGGAACTGGCCCAAAGTCACCCAAATAGCTCTCCTGCCTAAGGCGGGACTAGAACTCACAGACTCCTGGTAGTCAAAAGACACCCAGCTGGCTTTCATGCCTAAGGTGATACTAGATTTCACTGTTTCCTGCTGATTGGCTCTAAGTCACCCAGTTGGCTTTCACCACTCAGGCAAAACTTGAACTCAGGTTCTCTTGCTTTCTAGCCTGGTGCCTTAACTACTAGACCTAACCAACAACTTTGTTGCTTCTTATATTATTATGTTTATTATATTTCCCTTCAATGTTTCCAAACCCAAATACTTGGGGTAAAAGAAAGGTATTATTATTGTTGTTGTTGTTGTTGTTGTCGTCGTCGTCGTTGTCATTGTTATTTTAAAAAGGAAACATTTGCAACTGAAACTTTAAAGGTAGTTGTTTTTTTAAAAATTTCCACTCCCTGCCATAAACCAGTTCGTTTGATTTATGAACTCCGGATGCTAAAATGCCTGGTGGATGTTTTTCTTTGCTTCCCCCTCAAATATAATCCGGAAAAAAAAAAGTGTGTCTCTCGCCCACCCACTTCCCTTCCTGGCCGCCTGCCTCCTCCGTCTCCCGCTTTTTTAAAAAGTTTGCAAAAATCTTGAGTTTTTGTCTCAGACATATTCTTTCATTGCCGGATTGGCAGGTTATCAAATCCACTTTAATTCTGCCCCTTTCCACTTGTTTTTTTTTTCTTTTCTTTTTGTTCCTTCCAGTTGCAGACTTTAGCAAAATGCTGCTTTGGCAAACCCCCAAGCTGGTTGTTAGCATCAGATCCTCTTCCTCCTCTTCCGTGAAGGTGTCTGTTGTGGCTCCCACAAATGATGTGTTGATCTCATTAACTCCATGACAACAAAGCATAGCAATAGATTAATTACAGACCCTTTTTACCTCTCTCTCCCCTCCCTGGAGGCTCTTCCTGTTTTCTAGGCTGGCTTTGTTTGCTTGGAAACAATTTATTTTCCCTCCCTCTCAACTCCCAAGGCCAGTTTTAACAGAGGATGGATGTGTTCTCCCAGGACGAGACAGAAAGAATGGTGTTTAAAAGCCTTATTTTCTTGCAAAGAGAGAGAAGAGGGCGAGGAAATAATTGGATCTGGCTTCCCCATTGACTTTCCTTGTCAGAAGGTCTCACAAGGGAGTTTTAACAGCTCCGGTGAAGGTCTTAAAAAGTTTTTATAAGCTTTTAAAGGCATCAGTTTTGTTCCTGAAGCCTTCCACTTCCTCTCCCCCAAATGGAAAATACCCGGCAGTATTTCTTCTAATCATATTCTACAGTAGTTCTCAACATACAGCCATTTCTTTCGTGACCAGTTACAACAGCCTTGGGGGGGGGGGGAGTGACTTAAAAGTGGTCCTTACAACCAACACAGCATTACACAATCAATATTTGGGTGCCTGGCAACTGGCAAACAAAGTCCGCATTCGCTTTACAAACCACACGCTTCCTTTAACAAACTGCCCCAACTGCCGGTGATTTTGCTGAACCACCTCGGCAAAGGAAGGCTGCAAAAACCATGAAAGGGGCGAGCACGGCTCACTTAACGACTGCCTTGCTTAGCAATGGAAAGCCCGCTTGCAATTGTGGCTGTAAGTCGAGGACTGCCTGTACAGCAGGGAGAAGTCCGTGGAAGGGCTTGCCTCTGGAAGTTGTGGGTGCTTCATCACTGGAGGTTTTTAAGAAGAGACTGCAGAATGGGATAGGGTCCCCTGCTGGAGCAGGGTGGGTCAGACTAGAGGACCTCCGAGGTCCCTTCCAACCTCGGTTGTTTTCTGATTCTGCTGTTGAGTAAAGTTTGCCCACCTGCCGCTTACTTCTCCCTCCCTACCAACCAGAATGCCTGGCTTTTCCCCTTGCCCAAGCGGAAGCTGACTCTCTCGTATTTTTTCCTCCTCCTCCTCCTCCTCCTCCTCCTCCTCCTCCTCCTCCTCCTCCTTCCAGATTGAAGCTCTCCCCGCTGAGCTGTTCCAGTGCCGGAAACTACGGACGTTACACCTGGGCAACAACATCCTGCAGTCGCTGCCGTCCCGGGTGGGCGAGCTGGCCAGCCTGTCTCAGATCGAACTGCGAGGCAACCGCCTAGAGTGCCTGCCGGTGGAGCTGGGCGACTGCCCCTTGCTGAAGCGTAGCGGGCTGGTGGTGGAGGAGGACCTCTTCAACACCCTGCCCTTGGAGGTCAAGGAGCGGCTTTGGAGGGCGGACAAAGAACAAGCTTGACTCCCCACCCCCACCCACCCCCCACCCCCCGCGGGCTGAACGAAGGCCATGCCGCTGACCTCTGGAGCTCACAGGCTCACCCGTTTTCCCCCTGTCTCCGACCCAGGAGTGGTGGTGGTCCAGGGGGACCCTAGGCTCACCCCGCTTCCCCTGCCCCTCCCTGCTCTGGAAACCCTCACCCCGAGAGGGGGCTTGGCACCAGGACTGACAGCCCAAAAGGATCGGGAGAGGCTGGGAAAACGACCCCTGCTTCAGGAAGGAGAGGAGAAGCAGAACAGATTCTGGGGAAGGAATATTGGCTCTCTTCGAGGCTGGAAGTGGGAACTGTTCCTCCCTCCTTGCTAGAAAGGAGACTGGGGGATGGCGTGTTCGGAGGAACTGGGTGTTGGGGCAGAAAGACTGATGCTGCTGTTGTTTCGTATGGTTGGGGCCCATCCTTGAATGCCGCACCCCATCGAAGGGGAGAAGGGCATTCAGCTCTCCAGTCATGCCTTGCACCAACTTCAGTTCTGGCTTCCCAGCAAGGACCCTCTCCGAGGAACGGATCAGAGAAGGTTCAGCCTTTATTATTTTTCCCCCATCACCACCACCACGGTGGCATTTTTTATTTTTAAATCGTACTTCACTTTAGAGTCCTATTTACAAAAGAGTGACTAAAACCCCCTTCGTCCTGGAGTTTCCCCCCCCCCCAAAAAAAATCTGAGATTTCCCCAAATCTTGATGGCTTTGGTTCCGACAGAAATTCCTCCAGAGTGTGAGATTGAAAGGATTTCCATGTGGAAGGGAGGCCAGTCTGTATTTTTCCGCTAAAGAAAAAAATGTCTTCACGGTTGCAAAAACATTCAGTGCCAGGTAGGCAGGGGGAGTGGTTAATTTTTAAGTTGACCTTTGACATTCCTTATAAGACTTAAGACACAGCTACAAGTTGAGAAATGCCCGTTGGAGGAGACGATCAAAACACTAAACCATGTCTTAATGTCTTTCTTTTCTTCTTCTTTTTAACCTGCTATACCAGCATCTTTCCAGGAGATTTTAAGGCTCCCGTCAATGTTCCCTGTTCCCTTTGCGATTTTTCTTCTAAAATAACAGCTGGTCTGTTTTTCGCTGTTTTCGTCTTGGAAGCCTCGGTGACAGGAATTTTGCCTCCGCGATCCGGCTCAACGCAGCACCAAGTCTTAAAAAGATGTGGCTGAAAATGCAGGGCAAGGATTGGGGAGAAAGGGGATTGCAAGGGAGGGGGAGGCGGAACGCATTTCTTTGCAAGGAAGCGAGGAAGGAGTCGAATTTGCACTATTGTCCAGTGCGTCTGGCCTCGTGAAAAATAAATTATTTTTTTTTGACAAACTCCCTCTTCCCACATGTGGTCTAAACTTCCCAGATTTCCAATTGGAAAATTAAACCTGCCAGGTGAGCAAGGAATTAAGTTCCCAAGGCTGAAGTCACAGTCTCACCCTATCCAGAAGGACTGGGACTTACTGAATGTGTGTGTGTGTGTGTATGTGTGTATATATATATATAT
>BLBF01000074.1:7650149-7723234 GCA_015471245.1 Laticauda colubrina
ATAACCAAAGATCCACATACAAATACCCGCGAAAACCTCAGAAAACATATATATATATGTATGTATGTGTGTGTATATATATATATATATATATATATACACACACACATACATGTATGTATGTCTCCATATATATAATATACACATATATATATACACACACACACACACATATATATATATATACACATACATATATATATATAAAACATATATATATATATACATATACATATATATATAAATACATGCATAAACATATATATATATATATATAGACACACATACACACACACACATATATATATATATATATATACACAAAAATATATACATTAATATACCTTAAAATTAAAATATTGTATCTGGAAGAGGGTTACTCCGTTCCGTTGGAAATGAATTGCACAGCTCAGATGTGTGAAGAAGGGTAGAGAATCCAGAGCTGGTTGCCATCTCTTGGGGTACCTCTGCTGCTGGCAGGTCAGCTTGGCCAATCCCTGAGAGGTGGAGGGAACCCCCTCCCCTTCTTTTTTCCCCTTCTCCCCCTTTTTCAGCAGCCAATGGGGACAGAGCCATTATTGCAAGCTTCCTTGCTGCCTCCATCCGCCGTATTAGGAAGGATTTCTGCAGGCTGGCAGTGCTACGAACGCCCAAAGCGATGTTATCCAGGCGCCGGCATTGTTCACGTTTAAAATAAAGCTACTCTTGGAAATCCTCACGAAACGACGGGTCTTTGGTCTGCTTTAAATCATGATCCTAGAAAAAAATGGGGTGGGGGCTGCACAGAGTTCCCTGGCATTCTTGTAGTACCGGTACTCCTCTGTGGATTCATTTAAATGAACAAGTCCCTCAATTCATTTAGTGACTGAAGTTACAACAGCACTGAGAAAAAGGGACTTATGACCTTTTTCCACACTTACATTGCAAGCCATGGTGTACCTTGGCTAACTGGCTTAGACCAGGGGTCTCCAAATCCACTTCAACCCTATACTATTTCAGACAAATGCTCTCTCTGCTTCTGTCTCTACTGTCTGTCATCAATCTGTTCTCTACCTATCTACCAGTGTGGTAGGATTCAATTTTTTTTACTACCGGTTCCAGGGACGTGGCAGGGGAAGGAGACTGTAAAATCTCCAGCCAGAGGTGGGATTGGTCGAACTACTCAAAATTTCTGCTACCGGTTCTCCAGAACCGGTCAGAACCTGTTAAATACCCATCTCTGCTATCTACCAATCTATTACCTATCGTCCGGACCGTCTGTATGTCTATCATGGTCAGAAGGAATAATTTTGGGACAACAGGAGGAAGAGCCCACAAGCAAGACGACTGTCAGAGAAGAGAAATCTTGGGCCTGAGCCAAAACCGTAACCCGAGGAAGCCTCTCAGACAAGACCCTCCCTCGTCTCTAAAAGGCAGGGAGAGGGAGAAGCGCATTCCAACTTGCAGGCTTCTGCAACTGTCATAATAAAAGCAGCATTTGCATGCACAACTCTGTTTGCACTATCTTGGGGAGACTGACTAGGAGAGAGTCAAAAAAAGAACAACAGAAAAGTTGTTGAGAAGAGAGAGAATCGGAGTCAGGGAGACAGAATGAAAGAGACTGAGTGAGACAGACACACACGGAGGGAGACTTTGAGAGCCAAAAAGAGAGAGAGACAGACACAGACGCACACATAGAGGGAGACAGAAAGACACACACACACACACACACACAGTCAGGGAGTCGGAGTCAGGGAGACGGAGTGAATGACAGACAGAGAGAGGGAGACAGACTGAGAGCCAGAAAAAGAGTAAGAGAGAGACAGACAAGACACACACACACACAGGGAGACAGTGAGATAGAAACAGAGAGAAAGAGAGAGAGAAAACTGGCCCAGCAACTTTCCCACACTCAGCCCTTTCTCGTCTCTCAGGAATGTAGGGAAACAAGTCCCAGGTTCTCCCATCTCCTCACTGGTTCTGCCTCCTTCTTTTTCGCCTTCTCGTTTCCACTTCCAGCTGCCTGGAAGATCCTCAGCCAGGTGACCGGTCAGTCGTATTGCCTTTCCCCAGAGATGCTCTTCAGGTAATTGCGCTTCGGAGAAACGAATGAGGTCAAGAGTTAATCGGTTTTGTCGTCTCGTTCAAGATCTGGGGTCTCTTGGGGAATCCCGGCAGGAAGACAACTGCCTGGGAAGTGCCCGAGGATGGCCCTCGGGTGATGCACTCCAGGTTCCATCCTCCCCGGCCAAGTAGGGATTATAAGTGGCTTTCCTGGCCTTGAAAGCTGACTGGGAGGGTGGGACTGTTGTCCTAAGTTTAGGAGAGGTTCAAGGAACGGGGAAAATCTTTTGAAGCCCAGGTCTGCTTCTCCGGAACTCACTGTATGATTCCTTGCATCTAAATGGTGGGAGGGGAAGTTTAAATTTGGTTTTCAGGCCATCTGAAGGAAATTCCAATGAGAACAAAAGCTCTGCCCCCTCCTCCTTTTTTAAAAAAAAAAAAAAAAAATTAGAGGGATGAGAGCCAGTTTGGTCCAGTCTAGTAGTTAAGGCACCAAACTTGAAACTGGGAAACTGTGAGTTCTGTTCCTACTTTAAGGCATGAAACCAGGCTGGTTGACTTTGAGCCAGTCACCAGGATATGGTGAGTTCTAGCACCACCTTAGGCATGAAAGCCACTTGGAGACTTTTGAGTCAATCACTAGGTGGTGGTGAGTTCTAGTCCAGGCTTAGTCTTGGCTGGGTGACTGGGCCAATTACAAGGAGGTAGTGAGTTCTAATTCTGCCTTAGGCATAAAAGTCAGCTGGGTGACTGGGCCAGTCCCTCTCTCTCAGCCCTGCCCACCTCACAGGATTGTTGTGGGGAAAATCGGTGCAGTACTAGGTAGAACTCACCGCCTCTTGGTGATTGGCTCAAAGTCATCCAGTCGACTTGTGTGCCTAAGTTGGGGCTAGAATTCACCGTCTCCCGTTTTCTAGCCTGATTCCTTAACCTTTAGACCTATCTGGCTGAATATTCAGAATAAATACACGCTCAGCATGTTTTTTATGCATGCAGGGAAATGATTTAGGTTACACATGGCTGGCTGGGGAATTCTGGAAGTTGACGCCCACACACCTTAAAAAGCATCCAGGATTGAGAAACATAGCCCCAAGGCTGAACTGCAGCAAATTCATTGTGTCTTGGTAAGACAAGAAAATCAAGCTGGGTGGGCACATTGCATGGACCCTGGAGTGGAATTAAGTGGCTAATCCAGAACCTGAGCAGGTTTAAATGCCATAAATCACTCTGCAAGATCCCTACAATCTTCAAATTGTATTTTGCAACTTGTGGAACAAGGAAATGAACACCGTTAAAACCAGCGAGCTGTTCTAGGATATTTAAAATCTGCAGTAATGAAACCAGGGTTCCACTCCTAAACCACCTTCGCTGTCACACAGGTAGTCCTGGATTTACAACTATTCATTTAGTCACCACTTAAAGTTGCAATATCCCTGAAAAAGAGTGACTTATGCAGTGTCCCAGTGTCAAATGGTTCGCTTTTGTGATCTTTTGACAAGCAAAGTCAATGGGGAAGCCAGATTCATTTAACGGTCCGGTTATTAATTTAAACAACCCTCCCCCTCCTAAAATCCCAGAAGAAGACCAAAACATATAAAAAGGCAAAAAAATAATAATAAATTAGAGCTGTTTTCCTGTTAATGAAGATACTTCTATGCTGCTGCCTATCAGCCTAGTAAAGATTAAAATTGCCTAAATTAATCTGAAATGTTGGGCGAGTTAAGAATCGCCTCTTATCCAAGATTTATTTTCCTTATTTTCCATAATCTATTTAAAAAGACATCATTTCAGAAACATGAATAAATGATGCCAGAAACTAGAAGACTCTGAGTTCTAGTCCTACCTTAGGCAGGAAAACAGGCTCAGTGACTTTGGCCAATCATTCCCTCTCAGCCCAGCCAGGGCTGTTGTGCAGAAATGAGGAGGAGGAAGGTGGTTGGCTATGCTTGCCGCCTTGAGTTACTTATAAAGTAATAAAGGCAGGATAAAAAAAAAAACTTGTAATTAAAAACAGACCAAGAAAATCATGAAAGGTGTGATGAACATTCAGCACATGATCAAAAATTGACCATCCTAAAGTTTGTTGAGCTGTATTTTAATATTGTATAATGAGGATAGGATAGGATTCTATTCTCTCCTCACTTCCCTCTCCTCCATCCTCTCATCCTTCCTTCCTTCCCTCCCTCCCTCCTTCCTTTCCCCTTTTTTTTCTCTTCCCTTCCCTTCCCTGAACCTTTTCAACTTTGTGCCAAAACTTCCACCTCCTTCTTTAGTTGTCCAAGAAGAACCAAACTTGATCCGTGGGGCTTTTGGGCAATGGGACAAATGTCCAGTGCCAAAGTCCACTGCAGGGGCCTCCAGAATCAGCTGGGTTCATGCCATGTCTCTCTCCTTTGCAGCTTATCACATGGCGTTGAAATGACCCGCCCAGCTTAGCCAGGTTGATCTCTGGTTGATCCCTGGACATGGACACAGGCACCCTTTGCTTTTAACAAGCGGGGCGTTTAGTCTCAATGGCTCCCGTCAGCCAAGAGCAACTCTCTAAGGTAAGAAGCGAAGGGAGCAGAAACAAAACGCACCAAGAATTTTTATGTTCTTTATTAATGAAATAGATTTATGCGGCTGCCCAGCTCACACACAGTTGTTCTGAGTCATTTCTGGTTCTGTGGGGGAAAAAAAAAATTTGGATTTCCAACTTTTCGTTGGAAATGATTTCACTAAAATTGTAGATCTTAAAATAAAAATGCAGAAAAGGCTTTCTAGAATTTGACAGTCAGTAAAATGGATGCTGATATTAAGACCATAAGAAGAAGAAAAACAGTTAATGTGCTAAATACTTTTAAATATCTGAAGCGGTTTGTCTAATTTGATCATGCACTATAACTTTATAATGTCTTAATGAATTTAAAACTTAAGCACTAAAATACTGTTTTAATACCCCACTAAAATTTTAAAAGTGGAAAGATTGAAACATATGAAATGAAATCCTATTGATCGCAGGAAATTTTTTTCCCCAATTCGTTGCTAAGATTATAAATCATTTCTACAAATGACTTGCAGTGATTTCTGCAGCGCCTTTCTTTCTCCTTAAGTCCAAAATCTCGTGGAGATAATCTTCTTATAGTTTCTATAAAGGGCAATCTACAAGCTCTTTAAATGAAAACAAAGTGCCATTTCTGTTGCTAAGTGAGACGGTTGTTAAGTGAGGATTGTCCCCATTTGTTCCTTCCAGTTCTGTTATTCTATGACCTAAGATCAAATTTAGGAGCGGGTTTTCCAGTAGGATCAAACCCAATGGGTCAACCTCAAACACTCGGGAATGTCAGGTTGGGTCTGGATTGATCTTCCATACCTCCATCTGTCTGAAGATAACCCCCCAGGTGTTTAATGCTGTGCAGGCTGGGGAATTCTGGGAATTGAAGTCCACAGATGTTCAAGGTTGGGAAAGACCAGTCTAAATATCTTTCAGGAAGAGACTGGATTGCCATTCTGTCAGAAATTGTGTAGGGTCTGCTTGGGCAGGGGGTTGGACTAGATGACCTACCAGGTCCCTTCCAACCCTGTTAATCTGTATCTGTACCTTCTCCAACTTGTCGTGTAGTTCCACCAGGAGGGTTTCTTGGTCCTCGAACAGTTCTTCAACCTGCAAGAATGCGACGCCATGAGGGCCCAGATCCAAAAGATAGTGGCGTCTATGGATGTGCCAGTCCACTGCCGCACCGAGTTTTCAACCCAGCAGTTGGAACAACTCCAGGTCCAGGTAGACAACTTCAGAAGGGGGAAACTTTCACTTCTGTTCACAACTTGCTTCAAGGATTTGGAGGCTGAATGCAGAGATTTTATTTCAGAAGCAGAAAAGCGATCATCCCTCAGGCCCTCATTTCCGAGATATTTCCATGCCGGTGATTCCCCAATGCCTCCCACAAGGGCAGTGCTTGTAATCTACCGGAAAACTTTCCTTAAAAGTTTGGGGAGATGTGCAGATGTAGCTCTGCCTTGAAAACAGTCCTGGTTGAATCATACTGTGTAGTCCTCAACTGACCACAGCTAACATTGGAGGGCGTTTCATATGAAACATAAAAACGTTTTACAAAACTGGCTAATTTTCAAATCCCAACAGGAGCTCCAAGTTCCAGAATTTGGAGGCGTTCTGTGAGTCCCTCTGCCTTGATTTAAAAAAAAATGATGCCCAGTTTCACTCAGTTCAAGGTATACAAGAGTTTTACATTATGCTGCATATCTTAACAGCTTCCAGGATTTCCTATGAACAATTTTGGAATCAACAAAAATGTACCATCAGAGGATGTTGCTATAAAAATTGTTTTTAGACTGTGTAGAGATGGACAGACTAACAATGAAATTAAGAGACAAAGAAGTGTCGATATATTATAATGTTTGGGATGCCTGGTATGAACGGTTTAAGAATAAAAAGAAATCAAAATTACAATTAGGTAAAGAATAAGAAACTATGTAAATACTTATATCTATATTCATATCTATCTTTATTTATTTGTATATTAAGTTGAAATTGTATAATGAAAGAAATGTGCATATGGAAAGATGATAAAGGACATGTAAAACATGTCTTGATGTTGATATGAGGTATAAAGTTTTATTTTATGTCTTTAAATTTTGAAAACTAAATAAATTTAATAGGAAAAAAAAAGAGTTTTACAGGTAATCCTCAACTTACAACTGGTCAAATTTTCAGCGCAAAACAGCCCGCACGAATGGATCTGCTTTATATGGCAACCGTTTACTAAATCGCTACTGCAAATAAAGGTCATAATATTGGGTAAGGTCACATGGGCAAGCCATCTTACAACCATCCCAGTAATGGACAGGCTGCATTACAATCGTACGTCGAGGAGTATATGGAAGTAGTAGTAGCGTTGTATAATAGATGACTTAAATAGGGTTGCAAAACTGTGAGGAATTCCGAAGTTCTCGAGACTATAAGCTAATGTTGATATTTTAATCCGGTTTCTGACAGGGATCTGCAGAATATTTCCTCAACAGCGGAGACAAAATTAGATTCTTTTTTGAAAAAGGTGTTTTTGACACAAAAGGTAATGTTTCCCCCCCCCCCCCCCAAGGTGTCTTGACGCACCTGTTCAGTGCAATCCGGCTGTTGTGTTGTTCTTTTAACCCCAGACTTTTTCATTGGCAGGGGACTTTCTGGTTCCAAAGGAGAAATCGATCAACAAAATCGGCCACGGTAAGTAAAGGGCTCCCCGGGAATCCCTTTCCCTAATAGTTAATGCAGGTAGAAAAGAAATGGAGGGGCTGGGTGAAAGTGTGCAGGTAGTTGTTGACTTACAAGAGTTCATTTAGTGGCTGTTCGAAATTACAACACTGAAAAAAAAGTGACTAATGACCATTTTTCACATTGTTGCAACATTCCCCATGGCTATGTGATTAAAATATCGTAATTGGCAACCGACTCGTATTTATGACGGTTCCAATGTCCCTTTTGTGAAGCCAAGTCAGCTTTACTTAACCGTGGGAATCTGACTGAACCACTAACTGAACCACTGCGATGCCCTTAACAATTGTGGCAAGAAAGGGCGTAAAATGGGGTGAAACTCACTTGACAACGGTCTCACTTAGCGACAGAAATTTTGGAGCTCAGTTCTGGTTGCAAGTTGAGAACTACCTGTAATGAGTTTGCAAGTTACTAAAAATTCACTTTCTAGGTGTGATAAAAGAGAAATTTTCTCCCTGGCAAGTTTGAGTCAGTTCTCACTTGATTTTTGATAGCATTTTCAATAAGTAGCATTTATGATGGTTAATTTATTTTATTAAATTTATATGATGCCCATGTGACTTATTGATAAGGCAATTTATTACATCTATGCTATTATAATAAAAATGATTCTTATGTCAACATTATTTCTAGCTCTGCATGCTTATGATCCTGTCTTCAAGAAAATGACCCACAGCGCTAAGGTGCAGGTGAGTTGAGTACTGGCCAACCCTGCAGGGCTGTTGTAGGAAGAGCAAACTCTGGCCCACACCACAAACCTCTCCTTCCTTTGGTTATAAGGCAGGAAATTGACTGGCACTGGCTCAGCCCCCCTATTCACTCAATTCTTCACAATGGCCCTGCGAAGTAGACTTGCATAGATTCCCACAGGGAGTTGCATGCTGGGTTTTACAAGGCGATGTAAGGTTTTTACTGCCATGATGGTTTAGTTAAAAAACCACAGTTCAAAGAACCAATCACTTAACCGATGTTGGTAACCCATCTCTGAGTGAGAGAGGGAAAATGCTTTTAACTCTGCTTTAATTGGCAAAAAGTTGGGAGGAAGTGTGTTTTCAGAGGCTTTAAAGGAAAAATGCAGAAAAGTAACATTTTTTTACATTTTGGGACATTCCGCAGGGTTTGGCAAGAAATTTGGGCCTGGAGAATCCCATGGTGGTGCAAAGCATGTACATCTTCAAGGTACGTGAACACAGCCTTTTCAAAAAACTATGCAGTTGGAGAATTCATGGAAAGGGGAGGGCTCCTCAGAGACCACCTAGTCCAACCTCCACCCACAGTGGGAATCCACAGCTTAGAATCCCAGATCCTAAGGCTTGGAAGGCACCACACAGACAATCTAGTCCAATACTTTCCCCAAACCAGAAACTCGTTATTACTGCAATGGATGATTTTTTTTAAAAAAAAGTTATTTTCCCCTTCAGGTTTAATGGTTTTTTTTAAAACTCGTTTTACAGCAACCAGGTATTGGTGGGGAAGGTGAGTTTCTTATTATATGAACTTTCTATTAACTTTTTTCCCATGGAGGCTGCCCTAGAGATGTTGGACTGCAATTCCCATGGTCCCCTGCAGGAAAGCGAGTGAAAGTCACCATGATGCTGAGTCTGTTCCTGTTGATCCCCAGACAGTGATACCCCTACCCAACCCAACCCTTGGGAGAGTCCCACTGATCCTGGGGGCATAGAAAATTGTAAACTGAGGACCCTAATCACAAATGTGGTCAAATTTAAAATCATCTTAATCAGCATTGCCTCTGAATTGGTAAATTGTCAAGGATTGACACAGTGTGTGGTTCGGTTGTGTGTTTGTTGATCCGTTTTCTACTGATTGCAATCCATAGGGAGTCTGCCTGGATTGCACAGAATAAAATAGAAATGTTTTGGGGTTTTTGTTTTTTTTTAGGATTGTTTTGAAGCCAGCTTACTGGACTTTGCAAACCGCGATCTGCAAACAAATTAGGATTGAATTGCAGGGTGACTTCACATGTCTTCTCTGCTCCTTTCAGTGACGCCACATCAGGATGCGACTTTTCTGTACACGACGCCTTTGGGCAAAGTGACAGGCTTCTGGATCGCTCTGGAAAACGCCACCCAAGAAAATGGCTGTTTGTGGTTCATTCCCGGCTCGCACACAGGTAAGGCATGAAGATGCTGAGAATTGCTGTGAGTTGGGCATCCACTTAAGAAATTAATAAAATCAAAGGGATCCCCTAAAGGTCACCTTCCTGATTTGCTTTCCAGCTGGCATCATGCGGCGTATGGTCCGAACTCCCCCTGGGACGATTCCTTGCACCGATTTCATCGGCACTGAGCGAGGGTATGAAAGCAGTCAGTTTGTCCCTGTGCCAGCGAGCAAAGGTAGGCTTGTACCGCTGACAAATCTAAGTGGACCGAGCCACATCTGAAGAATAAGGTTGGGAGAGAAATTACTTCTCTTCTCATGGAAGGGGAAACGTAATTTGGGGGGCAGGACTGGGACACACAGATATGAGGGGTGCCTAAATCATCATCTATCATCTGCACATCAATAACTAACTGGTTTGGTTGTGCAACCCAACAGGATAGACACAGACTCCAGAGAGTAATTAGGACTGCAGAAAAAACAATTCCTACTAACCTGCCTTCAATCGAGGACCTGTTTGATGAGTCAAAAATATGAAAATGTTTACAGACCCCTCACATCCCGGACATAAACTGTTTCAAATCCTACCCTCAAAACGACACTATAGAGCCCCGCACACCAGAACAATTAGACACAAGGACAGTTTTTCCCCCAACGCCATCACTCTGCTAAACAAATAATTCCCTTAACAATGTCCAACTATTTACAAAGTCTACCCTACTGTTACTATTAATCTTCTCATCACTCTTTATTACCCATCATCTCCCACTTGTGACTGTATGACTGTAACTTTGTCGCTTGTAGCCTAACGATTTATATTGACTGTTTCTTAGTATGATTTGATTTGTACTCTATGACTATTATTAAGTTTCTTATGATTCTTTACTCTTGACGAATGTATCTTTTATGTACACTGAGAGCATTTGCACCAAGACAAATTCCTCGTGTGTCCAACCACACTTGGCCAATAAAGAATTCTATTCTATTTTATGCTATGCTATTTCTCTTCTATAATGTCATCATTTAGATCAAGAGTTTCCAAACCTGGCGACTTTTAAGACTTTTGGGCTTCAACTGCCTGAATTCCCCAGCCAGCCATTGGGAGTTGGAAGTCTGCAAGCGATAAAATTGCCAAATTTGGAGACCCCCTTGAATCAGACCTATTTTAAATCTAGGTCTTTCCCTCCATTGAAGAAACCAAACCATTATAGTCCTTGAGTTAAAAAAAATTGTTTAGTGACCGTTCAAAGTTATGGCACTGAAAAAAGTGACTTATGCCCGTTTTTCACGCTTAACAACTGTTGCAGGATCCCATGGTCATGTGATCAAAATCTGGCTACTTGGCAACTGATTCATATTTATGACGGTCCCAGGAGGGCGTCCCTTTTGGGATCTTCTGACAAGCAAAGTCAACAGGAAGCCAGATTCACTTAAAAACAGTGTCACAAATGACTGCACCGATTCACTTCAGAACTGCAGCAAGAACGGCTATAAAAATATGGCAGAAGTCTCTAACAAACTGTCTCGCCTAGCAACAGAAATTTTGGGCTCATTTGTGGTTGCTGAGGACAGGATCTGTTTTAGAGATTGGGTGGTATGATGCATCATCTTTATTTTTGTTTTAAAAGTCCTTTGCAAATTACTTGGAAATATTCTATTTTACAGGAGAAGCAGTTATGGAGTTGAGCTTGATGAATGACGTCAATGACTTGTCCTAGCTTTTCCCTGAAAAGTGTTGGGGTTTTCCCACTTGCACAATTTTTGGCTTATCTCCCATACAAAGTGTAACTCAGCCTGCTTTTTTTCACTAAATCAGCCAAAATTGGCCATATGCTGCCCCCTTCCGGGGAAAGCAATTCTAATAAAGAAACTGCTACCATTTGTTTAATAACTAACTGTTCCAAGTTACAAGGGTGCTGGATAAAGTGGCTTACAACCAGTCCTCGCAGTTACGACCACTACAGCATTCCCCGTGGTCACTCCTGGCGCTGGGCAACTGGCTTGCATTGATAGATAGTCCTCAACTTATTGTAATTAAAAATCGTAAGTCATGCTCATAATATTTTAATCTGTCGTTTTAACTATTTTTTAAACTTGTTTTATAACTTGCAAGTAGCCCAGAGTCAATTTCTAGGTGAGATGGGCAGCATGGAAATTTAATCAATAAAATTAAATGTCAAAGCTTCACGTGACTGGCCTGATGTTTTGACTTTTTTTCTTTTTTTTTTTGCAGCAGTTAAACAAACATGATGGTTCTTAAGTGAACACTGCAGTCATTAAGTGAATCCATTGTCCCCAATGGACAGGGTTTATTTTTTTGCTGGAAACGAAATGTCAATGCCAGAAACCAGAAAAAAAAAGGTGACAAATTGTGGTTTACATGATTGTGGGATGCTGCAAAGAGTCATAAAGGCAAGCCAAGTTGCCAAGTACCCAAAATGCAATCATCTCATTGCAGGGTATAAGTGTGGCTGTGGTTAACTTTCAAAATGGATGTTTAGCAACTCTGTGGGTTCCAACCTTGGTTGCTAAGCGAGTAGGCTGTAAGTCAAGGACTACTTGTCAAACTGTGAAATGCCACTTTCACCTGGATGGTACATTTCACTCTTCTTTCACGGTGAACCAGGGGACTTAATCCTTATCCACGGCGAGGTTGTGCACAAAAGTGAAGGAAACTATTCTGAAGCGTCCCGAGAGGTCTACACTTTCCACCTGATGGAGGCCAAGGACACGGTTTGGAGCGCTGAGAACTGGTAAGCGGAAGGAGAGGGACGGGAGGGCTTTGTCCTGGGCAGTGCCACTCTTGCCAAGGCTTTCCCACCCCCAGTTGGTTCACTAGTATGGGAGTTCAGGAGCCATTTAACAGTTTTGCTCACTCGTTTCAGGCTTCAACCAACTCTGGAACTGCCTTTCCCATCGCTGTACACGAGCAACTAAACCCGCAGAATCTCCTGCTTTGGGAGATCCACACTTTTTTTTTGGGGGGGGGGGGTTGATCTTCAGCTCTGCATCTGTAGCTGGGGAATTTCTGGCTCCAGCTTCACATCATCTCTGAATTGGCTGGGCCTGTTCAGGATAGTGTGGGCTTAAAAAATGAATTTGGCGTGGAATTAAGAGCATCAGATCCTGACCAAGGAAAGACAGACTGTAGTTTTTGCTCAGCAGTGAATGTCATGGGGACGTTGTGAAGAAAAAGGAGGCATGCAGGAAACCAGCACTGCTCCTGGCTTCTGAAAGGAGAGGCAAGTTAGAAATGCAATAAAATGTGGAATTCCGATTATGTACCTGCTGTGGATGACACCTTTGTAAGCCTTTCTTAGAATTCAACAGCATGGAATAATTTATAACTCACCCTTTTAGAAATATCTTTGATTTCCTGTAATTTCCAGTTTGGGTTAGGAGAAGATGGTCTAACTTTGCAGTTTGAACTAGCTGGAGGAAAGATTCCCCCAAACCTTGCTCTTTGTGGTGCTTGCCTTGTTCTAGAAGATACTTGGGATAGATGGGGCTGTGTTTGGCTTAGAGAGATATATGGAAAGAGGGGGGGGGGTTTGATGGGCAAAATGGATGCCTTAAACCTCTAATGGCACCCGTTTTGCTAGCCTCCCAAGAATTTTTAAAAAGACCTTGCTTTGCTGTCTTCATAATCCTGATCACGATCCTCAAGAAAAATTAAAATTTATCCAATTCCATGTTAACCTGAAACAGAGATGTAACCATTCTCTCAAATCAGTTAGGGTTTCACTTCCTGCTTTGTCAGCATCAGCCTGACCAGCCTGGTTAAAATTGTAACTCCCTTCTCTTTCTTTGGTTTGTCTTGCCTCCTTCTTCTAAGGGGCGAGATGAGACAGACTAGCCCAAAGTCACCCAGCTGGCTTTTGTGCCTAAGGCAGGGCTAGAACTTGGGGTATCTGGCTTCAAGTCCAGCTCTTTGACTGCTTGAACAAACCCCTCCTGCTTAAGAAAAAAAGAAAACAACCCCTTGGAGGATTGCCACTCAGTTTGAAAACCCTTGCTGCGTATTATACTGCAGAAGCCATGAAAAAAACCACAAAGAAGAGCCTCATTATATTTCAGCTTTAAATAATGAACGTGCAATCACTTACAGGGAGGGGTCGTGGTGTCTTTTTTTGTTACCCTGGGCCAATGACACCAAAGAAATACAGGATGGGTGTATCTGATTATGCTCCAGGACGAAAAACATTATCCCCTCCAGGGTAGCTAAAGCATCAGCAGGATGTGGAGGTAGAGAGGCAAGAGTAAATTGTCCACCTGGGTGGTGTAGGCTTCTAAAAATGACACCAGGGTGATGGAGATCAAGATCCAGGAGTAGCTGGTGTTCAGGTCCACAGAACTGTCAAAAATCACAATCAGGGCAACCGCAATGATTTGGGCAAATATGGCCGACATGGTTCCTTCAAAAGTTTTCTTGGTTCCTGGCCACTTGACTTCTCCCATCGTGCTGCCAAAGATGGAGGCTACTGAGTCCCCCACGCCTACAGCCAGAACCCCCGAGTAGGGAGCCAAGGCTCCTGCCCCCATCAAGGCACCCTTGGGAGCGCACGGCCTCGGCACCAGCCACACTGGGAAGGACATCCCAAGCAGAAGGTAGATGTGAGTCAAGATCAAAGGCCCACTGTCCCGCTCGTCCAAGAACAGCGAGAGCAACTGCCGGAGCGTCTGTCCGAAGGGCTTGATGGTGAAGTAGCGGATGTACTCTAGCAGAATGAAGACAGCCAGGCAGATAACGGACGCCAAGTACAACAGTTGCCGGTCGTAGATCAGCCCCGGGACGTAAGTGGCCACCACAATGAAATGGAAGTACTTCCGGATGACGGTTGAAGCTTGGTGTTTTTTAGAAACAGAGGACCGCTTGATGTTTTGGTAGAGGACTATCATGCAGGCCAGAGCAGCCAGGAGGGTCCAGTAGCACAGCAGGTGAATTCTGACCTGGGTTTGGGAGAGCAGCTGGAAGAGCCACGTCAAGGGATTCCTGCGGATCAGGCGGTAGAGCCAAGGCATGACCACGCCGAGGCTCAGGACGGCAGTCATCATATGGAAAAACATGGAGGAGGTCCAGGTGGTGGAATCCATGAAGAAAAACAGCACCGCGAAGGAGAGGCCCAACAGGACCACTCCCACCACCACCACCAGGAGGAAAAAGTCCACAGGACTCCCTCGGTTCTCGCTGACGTTCAGGGAGCGCTTGATGAGCTGGTTGAGGACGAAACTGAGGCCGGTGAGGATTAGGAGGGCCTCGCCAGGGGTGAAGCACCGAGGCAGCAGGTACAGCAGGATCATGCTGAGGTAGACGAAAATGAGCAACACCTCCAACACTTCGATCACTTCAGAGACGGTCAAGGAATGCTTCATGGTGTAGATGATCAGTGTCCCAGCAATCCCGGAGAGCATGCAGGTGTTTGTTGGCACCGGCTTGGTAATGCCCAAGGCGATCACCGAGAGGAAAAGGGCGATCATCATGCCGGTGGAGGCCACGATAATGCCCAGGCGCTCAAAGTATACAATGCCAGCCACTCGGCACCTTTCCTTCATCACAATGCCCAGCAGAGGGATGACCATGCAGGAGGGGAGGAGGCCACTATTGGATGTGGTCCGAAACTGGAACACAGCCCCACCCAGGCGGAGGAGATGGTCCCACTTAAACTGGATGTAGAAGGCTTGGACAGCGAGGACCAGAGCGGACCATGAGAAGCGGTCCCAGACGATGCTGTGCACGCAAAGAACGATGGCAAACACCACCAGCGATTCCACCAGGACCGGTTGGTTCCACATGGTGACGGTTACGTCTCGCAAGCGAAGGATCTCCGCAGCTGTCGAGGGCGTTTCAAATGCAGGGCTGAAAGCTCCCTCCCTTGTTCGGATCATCTCTGGAAAAGAAAAATAAAATCTTTTAAAGAAGCATATGGTAACACAATGGTGCACCCCATAACACCAACCAGCTGTCTTTAACCAGCTTCTTTTTAACAGAAGACAGAGCTTTTTGCTCTCAATGGTCTGAGGCCTCCCTGTGCCCACCTCAGGCGATAATTATTACAGATTGTTAACATGGTTGGAAGGGACCGTGTAGGTCATCTAGTCCAACCCCCTTCTCAATTCTTTGGCACCCCCTTCTCAAGGTGCAACTACCACCCTCCATCATTCCCCACCCACCCTCGAGAGTCCAGGTCCAGCACTCTCAAGTTGGAAAGCGCCGTTTTGGCCCCAGCCTAGCCTACCCTACGGGGCTGTTGTGAAGCAGATCGTGGGGCGAGGAGGAGGAGGAGGAAGCCAAGTGGAGGACCTCGCCGGCCATGCATACTCCCGCCTTCTCCCGGGGGGTGAGCTCTTGGGAGGAAAGCCGCCCTTACGACTCCCTCCGAGCCTTCCCTCCTCATCGCTCCGTCTCATCGCCTCCCTTGACTTACTCACCCACCCGGGAGCCGCCATCTTTGCGGTAACGACACGGCGCGCTCCGGTGACGTCAGACGGGCGCACCTACACGCCTATGCCCACACGGGAGCGCGCCGGCTTTCCTAACGGTCGAGCGCTGGTGGGGGAGGAGGAAGCCCCAGCGCGCAGGCGCCTCCCCGCCTTCTCTACTTTTTATTTTTTCCCAACTGGCGGCCCCGCCCCCTTTTCCTCCTCGCGGCTCGGCGGGCAAGCGAGGTAGGCGGGAGGGGAGGAAGGGGGTCACGTGGGAGGGGAGGCAAGATGGCGGCCGGCGGGCTGTCAGCGAGGTAGGAGCCGGCGGGGCGCGCGCGGTCGTTGTCGGAGCCCCTGAGGGGAGGAAGCGGCTGAAGGGAGAGCAGAGCCCGGCCGAAGCCCCGAGCCGAGCCTGCTCAGCCCCCTCCCGAGCTTTGGAGTGAGGGTCTTGCGGGTTGGAGGGGAGGGAGGGGAGGGAGGACCCCTAGCGAAGCCCCCCTTCCATCCCCTGCCGAAATTGCTGTTCATTTGAGGACGGGGGGTGGTGTTATTTATTGCTATTTATTTGAAGGGATAAGCCTCCCAGGTCCAGCTGGACTCTTAATGTACACATCTTCCTTCCCTTCCAACAACAACCCTGTGAGGTGGGAAAGAGAGGGGAGGCGGTGGCTTGGGCGCCTAAGGCAGGACTCGAACTCAGATCCTTGGCTTTCCACTCCGGCAGCCTTTGGGGATGCTCCAAGCTGGCTTAATGGAATAACATTTTCCCCCCTGGAAGGAAGTGAATAATAATTCTCATTTGAGGAGGAAGAAGGCAGGGATATATTAAATATATATTTAACATTTTGAGTTGCCCCAAAAAGATCTCCAGGTAGGTCTCCATCGGTTCTGCTAAAAAGATCCCACAGGAAAGGATCCCCTGATTTGAATTTGAGTCCTTTGATTGGATCTGATTTGAATTTGAGCTCTTTGAACTGATGTTTCCTTGGAAAATAGGGTAATTGATTTCAGCTAGGTGAAAAGATACAAGAAAAATATCAATTAACTTTCATTTGAATATTAATGAGCTGTTACATGAAAGGATAAGAAGAATATACATATAATTTAAATATAGGGGTCACAGAGTAGTTAAGAGAAGGCAGAATAGAACCACAAAATCCTTTGTAAAAGTATCAAAAACATTTGTTTTAAAACTGTTACTTTTTCTGTTTTCTTCTGATAGAACCTCCCATTTTGCACCCAGGAAGTTCAAGAGCATCTAAAACCACAATTGTGCATATGCCAGGCTCAAATGTGCATTTGCTAGCATCTTGCTCACCAAATTTTTGACTTGTTTTAAATGCAACCCAGTATCAATTTATAATTTGCCCTAAATTGAGCATCGCATGATTTGAACATGAACTGATTGTGACCTACCTGTATGTATAAAAAGGCAGGATGACATAATAATTGTTCTGACTGTGCATTCTTTACACATTGGTGCTGTCTGACATTGTGACTGGCTGTAAGCATATGGTCCAGTATCTGCTCTGCTTCAATGGTTAGACGACCTAGACGTTGGTATTTCAACATAGATCTTTTTAAGATGTATATTTCATTCTGTTTTATTAATTTAGAAGATAGATGAAATGTTAATGTGTATTGATAGTCCATGTGTGATATGTCATAAATAACTAATGTGCTTTCTGGGAGTATGGCTATTCTCCTTGATGCTTCTCAAAGATGGCTAAGTAATGTGTTCATCCCTGCACATGAGAAAGTGTACACTAGTTGTGTTGTGTTGATCCTGTGAGTTGGGCTGAGAGAAAAGCTGGCTTTAAGTCTTCCAGATGGCTTTCATGTCCAGAGAAATAGTTCTGTGAGATTTTGAAAGACTTTAAGGAATGTGTGGCTTTTATTTTAAGGAGCAGCAGAGAATTGTGGACCATTCTTTTGGGAAGATCAGCTTTGAGAGAACCGGTAAGCAATGTGGCTTAGACTGTTTCTTTTGAAACCTCTCTAGTTTAGCATGAATCATGGCAACAATAGAGGGAGGCCTCTTTGATTAATGCAGATTTCTTAGGTTAATACTTTTGGTTCCTTGAAGTAACAAAACAAGATCTCTATAATGTAGAGTCTGACAAGCATTGGCTCAAACCCAAAAATGATGCTGATTTGAACTTTTATGACCTGCAAACTCAGTACATCTCGTTATATAAAAACCACACCTCCTGAATATGACGATGAGTATGAACGAGATCATACTAAGACTATCATGGGATGGGATGGAAGGTTACATGCTACATCCTAGAACTTCTGAGCATGTGGTGCTATTTCAAAGATGAGCCAAATGATGTCAACCAATGAAAGAGTCCACAGGTCTTAAAAGTTGCAAAGGTTGGACATCCCACTGTACATTGGACACCCCACTGTACAATGCTTCTCCTTCCATCTATCCTGCTTTGCGAAACTAAGCAAACAGTTTTTTAACAGTTGAGAGGAATCTCTAGGTTCATCATCCTTTTGTCCTGATTTAGGCACAGATCGCAGAAGAGTTGAATAAACATTGGCAGAGGTTGCTTGAAGGACTTTGTTACTACAAACCACCCAGGTACGATAAGTAGATGCTGGGTATCCAGCACAGCGCTAAAGTTAGGAAAAATTTGTAGAAACAGTGGGGTTTTTCTGGTCATGAACCTGCTTCTTCCTTTTAGAAATTTATCTAGTTTGAAATTTTAACAGAAAGAACAGCAGACACAAAACTACAAGATAACCCCTTTTCCCCAATGTTATTTAAATGAACTCTTAAGGCTTAAGACCTGATTCTTAGCCTTGATTGCAAAGATAAGTGGGCCCCCTACCTTGTTTTTCTCTGGATTTTCTTTCTGAATTTGCTCATGTGTAGATAATTTTATTTTAGATTTCCTTTAGGGCTTTATAATGTTTATGGAATGTTTGTGGATATAAAAATAACCCACATGTTAGATTAAGATACACTTGGTTCCAAACAAATTAAACTGAATAACTGATTCTTACGTGCAGTTCCAATTCAGCAGAAACCGTGAAAGCTGATAAAAACGTCCCTGCTTCATTGAAGGAACTGGGTCTCAGAGTCAGCAAGTTTTTGGTAAGAAATACTTTCAAAAGTCACTCGGCTTTTTTGCTCGGCGTGTTTCACGATGGGGGTGGAAGGAAATACCAGAATTGGACAGAAGCTGGTTTTTCCCAGTCCTACTGTCTGAGTGAGGTTTGTGACTGGGACTTTTGAAGTTTAATCGAGATGCTTTGCAGAACTTGGAAACAGCACTGAAAATTAGGCGTTGTGCCGTTCTTCATTGTCCTATCCCTCTCTCCCAAAAAGCATGCAATGCAATTAAAAGTTTGTCTGCCATTGCAGGGTTTGGATGAGGAGCAAAGTGTGCAGCTCTTACAGTGTTACCTTCAAGAAGATTATAGAGGGACTAGAGACTCGCTAAAGGTGGGTAATGGCACACAGTCTCTCTCTTCTCCAGAATTTCTGTTGACAAGTGTGTCTGCATGGCTCTTGAAGGCTAGGAGTTTACACAGTGAGTTCTCACTGTGATGCCATAAGCTTGCATTTCCACTTGGGGGTGAGGCCATAAATACCTGGAGGTGCTAGCCATAAATACTGAGATTCATGGGAATTCTAGTCCCACTTTAGGCATGAAAACTTTTTGGGTGAGCTTGGGCCAGTTGCCAGGAAACAGTGAGTTCTAGTTCCGCCTTAGGCATGAAAGCCGGCTGGGTGACTTTGAGCCAGTCCCTCTCTTTCAGCCTAAGTGACTTCATAAACTTGTTGTGTGGGGGAAAAGGAGGAGGAAGCAATGTTAGGTCTGTTCACCTCTTTGACTTATTTATAAAGATAATAGATGGGGTAAAACATACATACATACATACATGCATGGTATTCATTCCTTGATGATTATAGCCAAAATCTAAATGTAACATACCTTTCCCGTTGTTTGTATCTCTATCCAAGCCTCAACTCATTCTGACTGATTCCTTGCATTCCCTTTTCGTTTCTAGACTGTTCTCCAAGATGACAGGCAGAGCCAAACTCTGCTACTGAAGGTGAGTCCCCCCTACATCCTGCCAGGGACCCTGCTCCCATCTCCACTGCTTCTGTACCAAGTCTTTTATGTTGGGGGGGCATGGGGGCGGTGTTTGACTCGATACAGCAGAGAGGATCGAAGTTCTAAGTAAGAAATGCTGGCTCTTGCCACTTGCTCCTGATTTGCTCCTAGTGGCTTCTTGTTATTATTTTGGATAATATTTTTATCCCCATTTTCCAATGAGAAAGAAAATTATCCAAAAGCCCAGTGACAAAACAATAAACCACAATCAATTACAATGAGGATGAAAAACAACATTGTTCACAGATAATGTACCGGGGTGGGTTTGTGTGAAAAAATAAATAGCAAATGAAATCCCTGCTAATCAGAGGTTCACGTGGGGTGAAAACTGGGAATTAAGCAAAGAGACTGTGTGGAAGCAAACATGAAAATGCAGAGAGAGCTGCTGTGAAAAAAACAACAAAAATGTATTCACAGATTGCTGATTACTACTATGAGGAAAGGTTTTGTATTCTTCGGTGTGTTCTTCACATCCTCACTTATTTCCAGGATGAGAGGCACCCTTACATGGTATGTATTGGCTTCCTTTGACTCCTTCTGATATTCTGGTATAATGTTAGAAAATGACATCAAGTATAAAACGAATGAAACAGTCTCTTAATTTTTTTTTCCAACCTTGGTTTTGCTATGAAGGTCCCATATTCACAGTGTATGGAAAAGCTGGATAAGGAGCTGGTTCCTAATTATCGGAAACAGTTTGAAGAGCTGTATAAAGCAGAAGCGCCTACATGGGAGACACATGGAAGTCTGATGGTATTTTTTGTTTCATTCATACTTTACTTCCATAAATTGCGCAGTGCATTTCTAGTTCTATAAGGAGAACATGTAGATGGTAGCAGGATCACATTTACACTTTTCCTGAACAAAACTTCTTGTCCAATTTAATGAGTTGCTTTGTCCACTTAAGAAATATCAAAACTGGGAAAATAAATGGGAAATAATACATTATTTTTAAAAAACAACTATTGCTTTTTTAAAAAAATCTTGAGAGAAATTGGGAGTTTCCCCCTCCTTTTCTATTTCTTTAGAATGGAATGGAATAGAATAGAATAGAATTCTTCATTGGCCAAGTGTGATGAGACACACAAGGGATTTGTCTTGGTGCAAATGCTCTCAGTGTACATAAAAGAAAAGATTCATTTGTCAAGAATCATCAGGGACAACATTTAATGATAGTCATAGGATACGATAAGCAATTAAATCATACTGGGAAACAGTCAATATAACTTGTAAGGATACAAGCGACAAAGTTACAGTCCTACAGTCACAAGTGGGAGAGGATGGGTGATGAGGATGATGAGAAGATTAATAATAATAGTAGTGCAGACTTTGTAAATAGTTGAACAGTGTTGAGGGAATTATTTGTTTATCAGAGTGATGGCTTTCGGGGAAAAAATCTTTATCGATAGGTATAGTTACAGTTTGCCTGCTCAGACATTTGAAAAGGAGATAGTACCATTTGCTGTCCTACCAGACCCTCTGTCTAAAAATCCTCCAGCTAACTATGAGCAAAGCTTTGAAGTACTAAAGTGGTTATTGAAGAGAAGGATTGGGGGGGGGGCATGATAACAGTCTTCCAGTATTTGGGGGACTGCCACAAAGAAGAGTGGGGGTCAAGCTATTCTCCAAAATAACCTGAGAGCAGGACAAGAAGCAATGGATGGAAACAAATCAAGGAGGAATCCAACCTGGAACTAAGGAGAGAGTGACAGAACAATTCATGACAATGAGAACAATTAACCAGTGGAATGGCTTGCCTCCAGAAGAGCTCCATCACTGGAGGCTTTGAAGAAGAGACTGGACAGCCATCTGTCCTGAATGGTATAGGCCACAGGGTCTCCAGCTTGAGCAGGGAGTTGGACTAGAAGACCTTTGAGGTCCTTTCCAACTCTGTTACTCTGTTGTTTTCAGCAAGCTTCCCAAAAAAACCCCAATGCTGCAGTCCCTCTGTGTTTTAACAACCTGTGACTTCTGCTTCTTGCCCACAGATGGAGCGGCAAGTGTCTCGCTGGTTTGTGCAGTGCCTCCGCGAACAGTCCATGCTGCTGGAGATCATCTTCCTCTACTACGCCTATTTTGAGATGACCCCGGAGGAGCTGCGGACGTTTGCCAAGATGTTCAAGGACCAGGGCTTTGGTTCTCGCCAGACCAACCGGCACCTGGTGGATGAAAGCATGGACCCCCTGGTGGATCGGATTGGGTGAGTGGGCGTCACGCACTGCAGGGCCTGGTGAGCCGCGATGGGCCACGGACTATTCTAGATAAAAGGTATGCAAGTCGGTGCATGGAAGGAAAACAGCTGTAAGTAGCCCTTGCCTTAGCGGTCAAAACTGGGACCTGCAGCTCCATGTCTACATGACTGCAAATGGGCCTATGGCTTCGCTCCTGCTGAGGTCGTTAAAGCGAATCACCCACAGTGTGCCTTTTTTTTTTTTAATCAGAAAGCAAAACGAGCCAAATAATGGTTTGTTTGAGAGGTGAATCTTTTCAGGCCGTGCTGATTTCTTCGTGTTTTGTCTCCTTCTCTCCCCCTCCATAAACATGCTTTTCAGGTATTTCAGTGCTCTAATTCTAGTGGAAGGCATGGAAATCGACTCCTTACATGAACGTTTGTTGGATGACAGGAAGGAGGAACATAAGTTCGCTGGCAATGGACAGATCTGCCAGGTAAATCCCTTGCAAATCTGGGATTGTTCACTATACTCCTCCTCCTTCCCACAGCAACAACCCTGTGAGGTGGAATTGGTCTGAAAGAGAGAGAGAGAGAGATTGGCCCAGGGTCACCCACCCGGCTTTTGTGCCTGAGGCAGGACTTGAACTCACTGTCTCCTAGTTTTTAGTCCAGCATTTTCACCGCTCTGCCAGACTGGTTTGACACACCATCCTTTTCTTCCCAACAGGAAATGGACCGCCTGCTACTGACTCTTGGGGACGTCCCCCATCATGCCCCCGTCCTCTTGGCCTGGGCTCTACTCCGGCACACACTGAGCACTGATGGGTCAAGCGGGGTGATCCGGCGGATGGGAAGTACTGCCATCCAAATGAATGTCTTTCAGTATTTGACCAAGCTGCTCCAAGCCATAAGTTCTGAAGGAAATGTAAGCCTCTCACCCAGAAGAAATATATATATATATTTATAATGTTTAATTGCTTAAATGCTGAGAGACCTCCTAGCCCCATTATTATTACTTTTTGTAACCTTGGAATTCTGTTCAGGTCACCACACAATTTCATAATTTCCTGTGCCAGGAAAAGAAGTAGATTTAAGCTTTTGCTAGGTTTAGCCCATTGATTTTCCAGCAAAGAGAGAAAAAAAACGTAATATTTGTAGCTGTATATATCGGTAACTAAACAGATTGCGGGTGGGGAATAAAAACTCTTCAGGCGGTCCTCGTTGAGTGACAGCGCAAGCAGTTCTCGTTTAGCAACCACCACTGGGACTGGGAACTCAGTTGTTAAGTAAAGGGGTCACGAGCTGAAATTTTGTTTGTGAGTTTAGTTCACTTTCTATTTGCTTACAAACTGGATTGGATTGGTTGCAATTATTTTAATCACCATTGTAACTGCAAACAGTTGCTAAACGAGGCTGTCGCTAAGCAAGAACTAATCTGTCTAACTGTGGCGAGAAAGGTCATAAAATGGGACACAATTTGCTTATCAAATGTCTCGCTTAGCAACAGAAGCATTGGGCTCAGTTGTGGTAAGTTTGAGGACTACCTGTATTTCCACGGCTTCGGCTGTGAAACGCTCTTTGTTTGCAGTGTATTTCCAGCACCTCCTGCATGTGCATTTACGGCCTCCTGTCCTTCGTGCTAACTTCCCTGGAGCTGCACACCCTCGGCAATCAGCAGGTAAGAGCCCAGGGCTTCAGATGCAAAAGGTGGCCCAGCCATGCCTACCCAGAGATTGACCTAAATGAAGGTGTCCAACCTTGGCAGGACAGGTGGAATTCAACTCCCAGAATTCTCCAGCCAGCCATTTGGAAATCAGTTTTGGCTGTGCCTTTTCCACAGATAATTAATTAGTTATATTAAGAGTGTAAAATATTCTTTAGCCTAGAGCAAGGGTCTTCAAACTTGACAAGTTTAAGACTTGTGGACTTCAACTCCCAGAATTCCTGAGCTAACATGACTGGAGGAGCAATTCTGGGGGTTGAAGGCCACAAGTCTTAAACTTGCCAAGTTTGAAGACCCCTGGCCTAGAGGAACCTTTCATTGTAGTTTCTGATGACATGTCTTTAACTCTTAAGGTATTCACATCTAGGGTACCAAATATAATGTGACATATGAGTTTCTCTGTCCCTCCCTTTTTTTTTCTTTCTCTCCCTTCCCGTTTATTTTCTCAAGGACATAATTGACACTGCGTGTGAAGTTTTGGCTTCTTCCAGCATTCCTCCCTTGTTCTGGAAAACGGTGAGCCTGCTCTGGAAGCAACACTTGATCTGTGTTTCCTTTTGAGTCACTCTTTCTGAAAATGTGGGAGAAATATCCCCCTTTTGGCATTGGCAAAACATAGCTGGTCTTCTGCCTGAGAGTTCTAAAGTTCCAGGAGACCAGGAAATGATTTAAAGATTCCTTCAGGGTAAAATGGTTGAAAAAAGCTACTTTTTACCAGGGGGAAAAATAGCCCTCAATATTTTTTCTGTTTTCTCCATTTTCTCGTTTTTTTAAAAGAAAAAGAATAAAGAAAAGGAAATATGTGTAGGTACATACAATTTTGGTTCTCTCTCTTCAGGAAAAGTCATAAGTTAAGGACAACCAGTAGATACAATGAGATTCTATCCTTTTTTAAGGCCAGTATTTGAAACAGAGCAGTAGATCCATTTCACAGCAAAGCTAGCAAGAACATGTTGCAAAACAATGTCTGTTTTTGACAACTTCTGTTTTCTGCTTCTCATCCCAGGAACCAACAGCAGGACTGGGCATTATTTTGGATAGTGTGTGTGGCATGTTTCCACACCTCCTCTCTCCTCTTCTTCAGTTACTCACTGCGCTTGTTTCAGACAAGTCAACGGCAAAAAAGGTACACACGAAAGTCGGAGATAAATCAGTTTCTGTTGCTATAAGAGGGTATTTTAAGGAGACCCCTTTAAATTTCTCTCACTTAGAAATTCAGGTTAAGGTGATCCTTTCATTCACAGAACTGGAGATTCCTGGGTGATTGTGATGTCAAGTGTCTGATTTAAAAACCCTTCCTTCCTTCCTTCCTTCCTTCCTTCCTTCCTTCCTTCCTTCCTCCCTTCCTCCCTTCCTCCCTTCCTCCCTTCCTCCCTTCCTCCCTTCCTCCCTTCCTCCCTTCCTCCCTCCCTCTCAAGGTTGATTCAGCCTTCCATCCTTCCAAGGTTGGTAAAATGAGGACCCAGATTGTTGGGGGCAATAGGCTGACTCTGTAAACTTCTCAGAGAAGGCGGTAAAGCATCGTGAAGCGGTATATAAGTCAGGGCTATTGTTATTGCTGCTAGAAATGCTCCTTATTGCAGTAAAGTGGAATAACAGAATTTTGAAAGCCTGTCAAAGTTCTTCCCTGTTTCACTTGACCTAAACAGAATCAAGGAAGAGTTTTGTGGAGTTTCTTTCTCATGTTTGCACCTGCCTCATTGGTCAATTTTTTCTGCCACCTCCTTTTAAATGACATGTCTTCCCAAGGCCATCGATTGGTTCCTTTCTGCCAGCTTCTCTTCATGAGCCCATCTTCCCTCTCTCCCCCCACCCTAAAGGTTTACACATTTTTGGACAAGATGTCATTCTATATCGAGCTTTATAAGCACAAGCCAGCAGACGTCCTCTCTCATGAAGACGGGACCCTCTGGAGAAGGCTGAACCCCAAATTGCTGTACCCCCTCGGTAAGAGATGTATCAGGATCTCTTCTTCCTTCAAACACACACCTCTATTCTTCCTTCAAACACACATGCTTGCCTATATCCGTGATCCTTGGTGCTCTCTGAGCCTGGTAACTTTCTTGCAGACATTTCTTTACCAAACTAGGTTACACCATCAGTGTTACAAGAGGAATGGGGTTTGTCTAATTCTCATTAAGAAAAGAGAAAACCCCATTCCCTTCTAACACTGAGGAGGTTCCCTAGTTGGGTAATGAAAACACCTGCAAGGAAACCATCCAGGTCAGAGAGCACCCGGGACCCCACAGTCCTCCACCACCACTCCACAAACCCCATTCCCTTCTAGCACTGATGATGTTCCCTAGTTGGGTCATGAAACATCAGCAAGGAACCCACTCAGCTCAAGAGAGCATCAAGGACCCCACAGTTCAATCTCGAGCTGCAAATATTCTCTTGATTGCTAACATCCACCTTCTCCTGTCCGACCAAATTAATGCTTCTGAAATGAACCACTCAGGCCTTTGATATCCCACCGACAGTCTTGTTAAGGACATTTTGTGGAGACATCCTCTTTGTCCAAAATGCCTGGTTTTATTCCACTTTCTTTTCTTTTCTCCCCCCCCCTCCCCTTTTCAGGGGCAGGTCAAACCAACCTTCGGATCCCTCAAGGGACGATTGGGCAGGTGATACTGGACGACCGGGCCTATTTGGTACGCTGGGAATATTCTTACAGCAGCTGGACACTCTTCACCTGCGAAATTGAGATGCTGTTGCATGTGGTGTCAACGGCTGGTGAGTTTCCGGAACTTCGAGGGGCTGTTGGAGCAGGGCTGTTCCTGGGCTTTGGGGGCAGCACATTTGGTTGGAAGATAAAAGACCCCCTCACATGGGAGCCTCTCTGATAATTACAACAGGGATGGGGGAAAAGACATACTGGGAGTTCTTCTTTCCTTCTGACTGCTTTCTAAGCCTGGACGAACTCCGAAAAGGTCCTCATGGCCAACATGTGAAGTTGTGATGAGCGCTGCTGTCCCCTGAGGTCAGGTGGCTGTAGGCGTTTGGCAACTGGCCTGCAGGGCTCGATTATGGTCGTAACTCAAGGACTGCCTCTGCCTGATCAGACCATAAATCCTTGAACCTTCCAATTTATGTATTCTGTTGGGCAAAACTAGACTAGAGAACCATGTATTAGTTTCCTTTTTTTGTTATTTCTTTGCTATTGGATAAAACCATGATTTATGTTTCCAAAACAAACAAGCTTTCATAATGTCACTCATCTTTGTCAATTTTTAAATCAATTTTAGTGTTAACATTTGTTGTTTTAATGTTTTATCCTGTTGCTTTTATTGATTGCAGGCTTCCCCCAGTCGCTTCTAGGTAAAATGGATGGGATAGAAGTTTAATAAGCATATAAAATAAAGCTTCCAGATTAGCCAATGTAGCATAACATAAATTTTCATTTTGACCATTCCCTTTCTTTCACCTGTACTTTACTTAAGTGTAAATGTCCTTTACACTTAATTCTGTTTATAAGATAACCTTATGTCATGCTGCTTTAGTGGAAGTATTTTAGCATTTTAGTTTAGTTTAGTTTATTGTCATTGCACCTCCTACAGTGAAATCAAACACCATCTTCAGTGCGTATCATGACCATGAAAACAAACACAAACACACACCCTTCACACTCTACACATTGAACCAAAAACCCCTGACACCGCACCAACACTGCACTATATAGTAGAATTCAATAAAAATTACTGCCCTGGGATAAAAGCTGTTTTTCAGCCTATTTGTCCTTGTTTTTATTATTGTCCTGTACCATCTGCCAGATGGTAATAGTTCAAAAACAAAGGGTGCCCAGGATGAGACGGATCTTTGAGAATGTTTTGAACTTTCTAAAGGCAGCAGGAGCTCTAAAACTCTTCCAAAGAGGGGAGAAGGCAACCCATGATCTTCTGGGCAATGACGTTAACTCTCTGGAGTGCTGTCCTATCTTCCCCTGTGCAATTGGCAAACCAGACACAGGGACAGTAATTTCAAAATATGCCCATTAAACCCACACTGTAATATGTAGTACGTGAGTCCTTTTTTTTTTTTTTTTTACTTCTTTCTTTTGTGTTTTGCTTTTGAGGGACCTGGGTTCACCGCAGAAAAGAGCCATAAATCTACCTTGTACTCTCCTTTTTCTCAGATGTCCTCCAGCATTGCCAGAGAGTCAAGCCCATCATCGACCTGGTTCACAAAGTCATCAGCACCGATGTATCAATTGCCGATTGCCTCCTGCCCATCACCTCCCGGATCTACATGCTGCTGCACAGGTGAGCCCTTGAGTGTCCACGGGGACTCTTGCTTTCCTCCAGAGGCAGAACTGGGGCTTCACCTGAGGCTCCCTTGAGACAAGATGGCTTCACCTGAGGCTCTTTTGCTCTTTTCCTTTTTTGCAGGTTAACCACTGTGATTTCTCCCCCGGTTGACATCATTGCCTCTTGTGTCAAATGTTTGACGGTCCTGGCTTCCCGGATGCCTGCCAAGGTAAGAGAGCCTCGGTCATTTTTGTTCTGTTGGTGTCACATGGCTGATACAAAGGTACAAAGATACTTGAGGGACCCTCTCACCAAACTGGGATTGGCCCTGCCCCACTTGTGGCAGCAGAAGAGGCACATGGAGGGTCTCAACAGGCCGATTGTTCCATCAGGTGGGGTCCAGGTGGAGGGCCTTCTCTGCTGGGGCTCCTGCCCTCTGGAACATCTCATCCATTGATGTGAGGTTGGCCCTTTCCTATCCTTTCATAAGGGCCTAACAGACCTGGCTGTGCTTAGGACCCCAGTGGGAGAAACAGTGCAATGGAGGTGCTTGATTGAGTAATAACAGGTCTCCCATCCCCTCCCACTCTGCCCATGTGTCCTTGGTGTTAATATCTATTTTTTTTTTAATTTTAAAACAAACTTTATTTGCAAAAGATTAAAAAGATATAAACCTACAAATATACATACTAATAGAACGGTAAACATATTTCTTTCTATTACATTTGATATTAGGTTTGATAGTTCATAATAAACAATAGTAAATAATAATTGGCAAATATTCCTTATCTCTTATCAATAACATTAATAAATAACACGTTACTCTACTATTGCTATTGGATTATAATTGTATTATTTAATCAATAAAACCTTCATAATGTTTATGTATTAGGAGAGAAGCTTGAAGCCATTATTTTATACATTCAGTATCTACAATTGTATATAATATGTTTCCTGGGTTCATTTGTTCTGTACATTCTTTGTCTTGCGTTCTACCCAGTTGTACTATTTATCCCAGACCAGGTAGTACTCTGAATCATCCTTCCCATTTAATGTGAGCCTCTCCATTTTGGCACATTCATAAATTTTTTGAATAAAAATGTGTATTGGTGGTACATTGGGCCTTTTCTCTTGGTTTTAATATCTATTTATGTTTTAACTGTATCTGTAAGTTACCATATGGTAAGATGGGCAGCCAGTAAATTTTATAAATAATAAATAACATTTCTGACCTTTCTCCCCAGGTCTGGACTGATCTGCATCATACAGGCTTTTTACCTTTTGTGGCAAATCCAGTTTCTAATATGAGTCACATGATCAGGTAATTTGCTGTATGGAAAGAGAGCTAAGAGTTAGCTGGCCCGATTGTTTACAATACCCCCTGCCACTTGTACATGAAAAAGAGATCAAACCCTCCTCCCCAATTCTCTTCTAGCATCGATGCTAGAGCATTTCCCAGCCTGCTGACTCTTGGGATCTCTCTTTTTCTCCCCAGTGCGGAGGGAATGAACGCTGGAGGCTATGGGAATCTGCTGATGGGCATCGAGCAGCCCCAAGGAGAATATAGTGTGACAATCTCCTTCCTGAATTTAGTCATGACGCTTGTCCGGGTATGTGGAGAGAGAGGCGGGGGTGGGGGGAGAGGGAGAGAGAGAGAGAAATTAGAGAGGAGAGATTAGATAAGAAAGAGGAGAGATGAGAGAGAGAGAAAGAGAAGAGAGATAGATAAGAGAGAAGAGAGAGAGAGAGATTAGATAGATAGATATATGTGAGTGAGAGAGAGAGAGAAAGAGCACCTCTCATCCCTTTTTGGTACCATGGTCCCAGAAAGACTTTGAGTTTTTGCTACGTAATTTTCATCTGGGTGATTGAGTGGTGGAACGCCACATTCAACTCTCCTTCTGGCTGTTTTCTTCAGGGGCAGCTGGGCAGCACCCAGAGCCAGGGCCTGGTGCCGTGCATCGTGTTTGTCCTGAAGGAGATGCTGCCAAATTATCACAAGTGGCGCTATAACTCCCATGGAGTAAGAGAAAAAATAGGTAAGCAGGACTCTTCTCCCTCCCCCCACAAAAAGGAGTGAGATTTAACTGTTGCTTTTTCGGGATTCTTCCTTGGCAGGTTGGAGTTCTTGGTAGGTTTCCTCTGAGGATCTCAAGGGCAGAAAACTCTGCAAAGTTTTCCAGGTCACCAAGGACTCTGTGTCTCAACTTTAGCCACTTTAAGAGGTGCGGACTTCAACTCCCAGAATTCCTCAGCCAGAATCCTGGGAGTTGAAGTCCACATCTCTTAAAGAGGCTGAGGTGGATGAAAAGTCCTGGGAGGAGAGCTGAGAATGTTCAATTCCAACTCCCTTCTGGAAAATGGTGCATCTTTTTCCTTGTTTCAGGATATCTTATTCTCCAGCTGATCCATGCAATTCTGAATCTGTGCCCTGAAATGGATCCTCGTAGCAGGTGAGATCGGTTTCTTTCAGCAACCTAATATCCTGGATATGTTCATTTTGAGGCCTTATCCTCTTTCATCCACTGTATCTGCAGCTTTATTCCTTCTTCCGGCTGCCTGAAAGTTAAATCCACATTCCATTCTTCTTAGCTTGATGCTAAGCTTCTAGTCCTCCTTATGTAGAGTAAAGCAAGCCTCTCTGGATTCCTGGTGTGAGGTCAAAGCTCATCCAGATGTTTGTCCTGTAGAAAGTTGAGCTTTCTCTTTTTTTCCTTTCAGCAGTGCCCCCAGCCTGCAGTCCCTTTGCATCTTCAGCCTGGCCAATACAGAAGCAGGCCAGGCAGTCATCAGCATCATGGGCATCGGGGTGGACACCATCGATATGGTGATGGCCAGCCAATCCTGCAGGTGAGGGCCTGTGTTTTCTTAGTTCTTAGTTGCCTGCACTCTTGGTATTGCCATGGGGCGTTCATTCTTAGATTCTTAATGCTCCAGAAGAAGTTACAGACGGGATCTTATGAGAGAGAGAGAGGGAGAGAGGGAGGGAGGGAGAGGGAGGGAGGGAGGGGGAGGGAGGGAGGGAGAGAGAGAGAGAGATTCAGCGGAGAATTCAGGAGAATTCTATTAATTCTACAATTAATCAGTGGAATGGCTTGCCTCCAGAAGTTGTGGATGCTCCATCACTGGAGGTTCTATGACTTGGTTCTGCCAAGTGGCCCGGGGGGTGTGTGTCCAAGAGTGCCATGCCATCCTGTGGGTGATTCTGCTTTTCATGTCCTTTGGTTGCTGATGCAATTCTGAGCAGAAAAAGGAACAGATTTTAACATGGTTCTTCTTCCTGGCAACCCAGTGATGGGGAATCTCAGGGCCAGCTGCTGATCCAGACGGTGAAACTGGCATTCTCCGTCACCAACAACGTCATCCGGTTGAAGCCGCCCTCTAGCGTCGTGTCACCCCTGGAACATGCCCTGACTCAGCACGGTAGGTTCTTTTTTGCTACCCTTCAAGGAATGGCTTTATCTTCTGCACGAACCGTTTGCGTGTGACAGGCAGAATTTGTATTAATTCTCAGCTGACCGAGCAAAGGTTTTTTGATCCTGCTAATCCTGTGGAGAAAATCAATTGCCTATTGATCAATACTTTCTTTGCATATGTTTTACTCTCTCTGGTTCTCTGCCCTCCCAAACCCAGGGGCCCACCGGAACAATCTGATTGCCGTCTTAGCCAAGTACATCTACCATAAACATGACCCAGCCTTGCCACGACTAGCCATCCAGCTCCTGAAGCGGCTGGCAACGGTAAGTGTCCTTTGTCTTCTTCTGACACTCTCCATTGCTTGCCTTGCTTCTTGAACCTGTCCCAGCCAAGTTACGGAGCAGGGTTTCCAGCGACTTCTGTGTCTTAAGTTAAATGGGTGATAGTGTGTCAGACTTAAACGTGGGCCTCTAATTGTACAATTTGTTGTAGGAAAAGAGCAGGCAGAGCTGGGAGGATGGAGTTAAGTAAGTCATTAGCTTAAAATTGCTGCATTCCCACAAACTCTCTGCTTCTAATTTCTTTTGCATTCAGCTGACCGAATTTAGTATTCTTGTGTACAGGTTTGAGCAATAAATCTTCTTAATTGGAAGTCTGTGGAGATTCTCAATCATTCAGGTTAAGGTCCCAAATGTGCTTTTTTTCCAAAACGCAACTGGACTTTCTTGGGTTTTTTTCCTCGAAAATATTTTGCTTCCCATCTAAGAAGCTTCTTCACTTCTAACTAAAAACTAATGAACTAATGAACTTAATGAATGTTTTGAAGGGGGAAAAAAAACCAAGAGACTCCAGTTGCCCTTTGGAAAAAAGTACCTTTTTCTTTCTTTGCATTCTTTGTATCTCAAG
Source organism: Laticauda colubrina (assembly GCA_015471245.1). Classification (NCBI taxonomy): domain Eukaryota; kingdom Metazoa; phylum Chordata; class Lepidosauria; order Squamata; family Elapidae; genus Laticauda; species Laticauda colubrina. The sequence goes on from BLBF01000074.1 coordinate 7,682,596, forward strand.
CCCGATTGAGATGATAGTCAGGTTGAAGTCCACACATTGTACATTCGTGGAGAAGCACATTGTGTTACAGTGAACCCTGCCTTAAACTACGGAGCAGTGTGCCCTTCCTGTGCTGTGGGGCACCTGGTGCGTGGCATCTATGCCATCCCTTCCTCATCATTCCTCCTTTCTCCCCCATAGGTAGCTCCCATGTCCGTCTACGCCTGCCTTGGCAGTGACGCCTCTGCCATCCGCGATGCCTTCCTGACCCGCCTGCAGAGCAGGATTGAGGACATGCGCATTAAAGTCATGATCCTTGACTTCCTCACGGTGGCCGTGGAAACCCAGCCCGGCCTGATTGAACTGTTTCTTAACCTGGAAGTGAAAGACGGGAGCGAGGGCTGCAAGGTAACGCCCGTTACAGGCCCTTCACTAGGGAATGTCCCCTAATTGGAGCAATTCATATAATGAAATGCCCTTATTTTTGCAAATTAGAGGCAGTTCTTGACTTACCATCCCAATTGGGACTGGGAATTGCCCTCGCGAAACAAATGTGACCATTCAATGAGCCAGGACCGATGATCATGGCCTTTTTTTGGGCGCAATTGTGAAGCGACTCTGTTAGTTGAATCACGTCATTAAGCAAATCTAGCTTCCCTGTTGACTTTTTTTGGAAGTCGACTGGAAAAGTTGCAGATTGCAATCACAGGGCCCCCAGGACAGTTGCAAATACATGCTGGTTGAAAAGCACCCAGGTCAATAAAGGGACTCTTCTTGCTTATTTGACTGTGTTGCCTTGGTGCCATGCCCTGGGTCATCACAGGTGATGATCACAACTTAGGATCACAACCGTTCTTGTATCACCGGATTGAAATAGTCCATGCTAGGTTTCAAGGTGGTTTTTTAACTGTCAGCTCTCAATTCCGTTTTTGTGGCCTGAACCGGGACCTGGATCTGTTCTCCTTCCCTCTTCCCTCCCAGGAGTTCAGCTTAGGGGAATGGAGCTGCCTTCACGTGGTCCTGGAGCTGATTGACTCCAAACAGCAGGAGCGCTACTGGTGCCCGCCGCTTCTGCAACGAGCCACCGTCGCTTTTCTCCACGCCCTGTGGCAGGACCGAAGAGACAGCGCCATGCTGGTTCTCCGGAACAAGTGAGTTCCCTCCCTCTCTCTCCCTCTCTCTCTCCAAACGGCGAGCTTTATTAGTTTATCAAAATACGACATTCAGGAAAATGAAAATAATGAGAAAGTTGCGGAGGAGAAGATGGAGGGAGAGAGCGAGAGAAAACCCACAGTATTTTGTGTATTTCTAGGCCAAAGTTTTGGGGAAACTTAACCAACCCCTTGTTTGGAACCCTTCCTCCACCATCCGAAACATCTGAGGTAAGGAAATGGGACTTTCACGGGACGGGACAGAGTTTAGCCCCCTTGGTCGCTCTGGACCTGTGGCTCCTCTGCCTCTGGTCCAGGAATGTTCCTGATGTAAAGAATTCCTGCGGGGTTGGAAGTTCCTGCTCTCTGTTTTAATGTACACCTGCCAAAAATTGCAGACAGAAAAGCAATACAATTGTCGTGTTCCTTTCTCTATTTTGCAGCTGAGTGTCTTGGAAACCTGTGCCTTGATAATGAAAGTAATTTGCCTGGAGATTTATTCTGTGGTCAAGTAAGTGACTTACCTTAAGAGAATTTTGATGAAGAAGAAATTCAACCTAGGAAGGAGGGTACACTGGTCCTTACAGATGTTAGAATTGAGAATCTTGTTCCTCACCTGTTTCTCAGAGTTGGAAGGGACCTTGGAGGTCTTCTGGTCCAACCCCCAGCTCAGGCAGGAAATCCTATACAATTTCAGACAAATGATTGTCCAATCTCTTCCTAAAAATTTCCAGTGTTGGAGCATCCACAACTTCTGGAGGTAACTCATTCCACTGATTAATTGCTCACCAGGCTGTGGACCCAGTTAGCCTCCACTTAACTTCTTCAGCACTCTTTTTAGCTACAAAAGCTAGAACCTTCACAGTATTTGATATCTAAGCTCCCTTACAGCTCCCTTGTGCAAATTTGCATCGAGAATCTTATTTTTCCATTCTCAGTAAGGTAGCTTGAACCCATCCACTTGTAATCTTGATGGTTTTTCCAGGGGGAATCCTCTAATTGTGCCTAATTGTGGCCTGCAGGGGATCTCTGGACCAGTCCTTGAAAGACACCCTCAAGAAGTTTTCGGCCGAGAAGCGCTTTGCTTACTGGTCAGGCTATGTGAAGTCCCTGGCCTTCCACGTGGCCGAGACGGAGGGCAGTGGCTGTGCCTCCATGACTGAGTACCAGATGCTGATTTCTGCTTGGCGAATGCTGCTTGTGGTTTCCACCAGCCACGTAAGGGCCTTGCTGCCTCTCTTTCCTCAAAGAGGAATTTCATCTCAAAAGGATTAAATCCTCGCTTAATGATGGGTTGTTTAGCAATTTGTTTGAAGTTACGACAAACCTAGACTTGCGACCTCAGTGGAGCCCAAAATTTCTGTTGCTGAGCGTTTGTTAAGTGGATTAGGCCTCATTTTGTGGCCTTTCCTGTTGTTGTGATTATTTACACACACGAAAAACTTCCTTGTGTTAATATCTATCTATTCATGTTGGGATTATATGCAAGAGAAACAGCCATTTTTAAATCACAGGGTTGATGTTTTCCCAGGCTGATATCGTGAACTTAACTGATGCAGAGATTCAGCAGCTGTTTGTGGACGTATTGAGTGGGACCAAGGCTCTGGTGAGAATTAGCATTTTAAAAATTACCTGTGGTCCAGCCCTCAAGTCTATTTTTTCCCTTGTTGGTGATCCTGCAGAAATGGTAGAGAAGAGGCTGTTTGGAGGAGGGCTTAGCTCTTTTCGGCCCCTCAGTTCTGAGGATCTAGCTCAGTAGTCAGCCCAAATATTAATATTTTCCATTGGTTTGTTTTTTAAACTATGCCCTTGGATTCGGAGCCTTAACTCGCTGCACAGTGAGTAGAAGACCACCTCTCTGCCTTCCTGTGTTCCTTGAATAGAGAGATTAAAGACAACATGCAAACAGTGGAAAAATATGCTTCCCCAGGACAGCCCCACAATCCTAGCCCCATTTCCTTGAGATGCACATTCTGTGAAGAGCCAAGTTGACAAGCTTTGTGGTCCCTGCAGGAATGACCTTGATCCTTCTTATTCTTTCCCCTTTCTTATTATTTTATAATGCACGTTTAATTCCTTTGAACTTTAGTGCATCTTTACTTGGTGATTTAAAGTCTCGACTGTTTCAGTTTGACGTCCTGGATTTGGGGTGGCCAATACATTTAAACTAAGTAATCATAATTTCATACTGAAAAGACATTCATTGAAAACAAATCTCTCCGTAGCTGCTGGTTCCCACTTCTGGGTGCTGCCTGCAGTTAGGATCCATGCTGTGCACCCTCCTGCTAATTCTGCTGCGGCAGTGGAAGAGGTAGGTATTTTAGGGGAAAAGATGCAGCTGTCTAGGAAAAAAAAAACATCCCCAATTTTAAATACGGAATATCTCCGATTTAGTCCCGAGACTTTGCAACAGCACTGAGAATATCTGAAACCCCAAATGTCTTGCCAATTAGAAATGCGGAAACCCCACCAGTTGTTGCTCTGCTGCAGTTCTCCTTCCTTTATCTGTTGTGGTTTGCCGGCAGCCGGTGTAGACGGCAGCGGAATCAGACAGTGGGGAAGAAAGGGGACCAGTCAGGGAGTCTGGAGAGGACTCGGATGAGGGTCCTGCGTCCAATGCACGGATGGGGCCAGGACCACCTGGGAGTGGGATGCTGACTCTGGAGCCTCTGGATTCTGGCAGCAGTGAGGCAGAGGAACAAGGGGAGCCTGTTCCCATTGTGTGTATGCACAGAGCTGCCAGAAGGCGAGAGCAGCTGAGACAAAAGGGGCGACTCGGGAGTAAGGCTGGGAGGTGATTGCCCCTCCCATAAGGGATAAAAGTCAGACCTCTAATGATGAAACCTTTGCAGGAAGCAAAGTAGTTCGATCGGTTCCGAGTCCTCCTTGAAGCCCTGTATACTTTGGTTGGTTTTTTCTGGTACTTCGGTTGGTTTCTTTTATAGTTAAGTGGATACTTCTGCTTTTGGCAGCATTCCACACAACTGAAAGGCGTGTGCTTATCTTGGGGGACTGTTTAAGATTAGTTCTGGCTAGGAATGAAAACAATTTCCAGCACTGCAATAAAATAGGTTTTGCTTTTAAAACAAGTTTGTGAATAATTACGATTTATGAACCCAGGTCAGAACATTATCTACTTAATTTTTTAATCAGTCAGTCAGTCTCTGTCTCTGTCTCTGTCTCTCTCTCTCTCTCTCTCTCTCTCTCTCTCTCTCTCTCCCCCCCTCCCTCTCCCTCCCTCCCTCCCTCTCTCCCTCTCCCTCTCCCTCTTTCCCCAACCCACCCACCAGGGTGACTGTGGGGAAAATAAGAGTAGGGAAGCATGTCGGATATGCTAGCCACGTTGTAAAAATAATAAAGGCAGGTGGTATATAAATAAAACCACACAATCAAATTGGCTGCCTGATCAGCATCTACACTTGTTACAAAACCACATTTTTAGGGCCTTAGGGGGCAACTGTACTTCTGAGGAAATGATTTCTGTAGAAAAGGCCACCACTGTAAAGGCCCTTTTTCATGGTCCCACCAGCTTATTTGGGAGCCATTCTACATGTCCCAGCTATTGTTCACCCTAAAGCTCGCTTCTCGGAGTGATTCCTGAGTCCGAAGCTGCAACAGAAGCCCTCACAAAATACTTGATAGGTTCTAACCTTGATACCTCAACAGCTTTTTTCTCCTTTCCTGTTTTTTCTCCCTGCGGTCAGCAAGTTGGGCTCGGCGGACGAAATCATTGACTCCTTGACGCAGATCCTGGATGGGGTCCTTCAGGCTGACCAGCAGATGATGGATAAGACCAAAGCCAAGGTCTTCTCTGCACTCATCACCATCCTGCAGATGAAAGAGACAAAAGGTCAGCAGGAGGCGGTGGAGGCCTCCCCAGGTTCTTGGTTTGATCCGTAGTTGAAAGATGGAAGAAACGCCTGCGTTGGATGCCAGGGTCCAATTCAGGTGGTCCTCTACTCACCCGGTGGCCATTCAGAGTTGCAGCGTACTCTTGGTCACATGATTTACAATTGGATGTTTACCAGCTGACTCAACTGCAGTGATTCCCTGAACCCCCTTGTGGCAAGAAAGGGGCAAAACCCACTTAACAAACGTCTTGCTTAGCGACATAAATGTTGGGCTCCGTTCTGGTCACAGATCGAGGATTACCTGTATTTCCCGTTAGTTGTATGGCAGCATTGGACCAACCATTACCCATTGGAGTGTTGGCAAACTCGTAGACCTAACTTCAGCGACTAAACGCACTTTCATAGAAACAGAAAAGAAAAAAAAAATTGAGTCTGCCTTATTTTTTAAAAAAATATTTATTTATTTTTAATTTTTGTCAGATGACAGGCATGTGTTTTTCCCAAGCCTGTTTAAACTCAGTTACTGGCAGTTGACCCATTACCTCCGCTGGGAAGTTGGTTCCAAGTTCCCACTGCTAGTGATTTTTGTTGAAGTCGTCCTTTCTAACGTGGCTTTTGAACTCCCCTTCCTTTCTTTCTTTCTTTCTTTCTTTCTTTCTTTCTTTCTTTCTTTCTTTCTTTCTTTCTTTCTTTATTTATTTATTTATTTATTTATTTATTTATTTATTTATTTATTTATTTTTTCCTTTCTTTCTTTTGTTCTTTCTCTCTCTGTCTCTCCATTCCCAGCAAGCAAAATCCCTCAGTACTCGCAGCTGGTGCTGAGCGTGTGTGAGACCCTCCAGGAGGAATTCATTGCCCTCTTCGACCACACCCGGCACTGCTTGACTTCGGGGGATTCCCTGGAGGACAAAGACAGCATGGAGACAGACGACATTTCCCGACACAAGCAGAAAGACCAGCGAGACGGGGCAAGTCCTCTTGCCTGACCCAGAAGATAAATCAGATGCCGGCGGCCCTTTAGCTTCAGCTGGGGGAAAGGGAGGAATACGATATTCCAGTCTTCCTTTTAGCCATCAGTCCTCACTTCACTCGTTAGAAGGGAGCATGGCAGGGTTTATTTATTGCCATTTATTTCCCCCTCCTTTATTACTGCATCGGTATCTCAAGGCAGTGAATGGGACTCCTTCCCTTCCCTATAATTTCTCCACAACAGCAACCCTGTGAGGGTGGGCTAGGCTGAGAGAGAGAGGAGGGGGGACAAAGCCAACCAATTGCTTTCATGCCTAAAGCAGGACTAGAACTCACCGTCTCCTAGCGATTGGCCCAAAGTCACCCAGCTGACTTTCATGCCTAAGGCGGGATTAGAACTTCCTGGCTCCTGGACAGGCACCTCAGCCCCTAAACCAGACTGGTTCTCTTCCCCTGTCCAATTCAGGGATTCATTCTGCAGGCAAGGAAGCCTCCTCCCTCCCTTTTACCTCTCCATGGTTTCACTGAGGGCATCATAAGTGTCTCTGCAGCCCAAGCGCAGAATCAGGTGGGCTCAAACCTCTCTCCTCCTTCCTCTTTCCCTTCCCCCCTCCCCAGGTATGCGTGCTGGGCCTCCACTTGGCCAAGGAGCTGTGCGAAGTGGACGAAGAGGGAGACAGCTGGCTGCAAGTGACACGGAGCCTCCCCCTGCTCCCCACCCTCTGCACCACCTTGGAGGTCAGCCTGAGGCTGAAGCAGAATCTGCACTTCACCGAAGCCTCACTCCACCTGCTGCTCACCTTGGCCAAGACTCAGCAGGTAAGTGGAAGCTCGATTGTCAGGCTGGCTCTGCATCCGTTACAAGAACCCCAACATCAACCTGATGTCGGGTGGACCCTGCCAGAACACTGGGTGCAAGTGGCGGTGTGAACCCTGCCGCCGTGTTCAGCTAGGTGGTGGTTTCTGGATCCATCCAGAGGTTTTGTGTATGTGTGTATTGTAAAATTTGCCCCCTGGGGTACCCCAGTTTCTCTCATTCTCCCCTCTCTTTTAGGGGGCAGCGGCCGTAGCCACGGCTGGCATCCTTCACAGCATCTGCTTGCCCCTCCTGAGTGTCTACCAGCTGACTAGCAATGGAGGGGGACAGGTGAGCAGCTCCCTACAATCCAGGCTCCTGGGAGAAAGAAAGCTGGCTTGTTTTCTCCTTTTGTGGTTTGACCTTGCTTGCCTGCACAGGTCTCCGTTTCCTCTCGGCGGTCTCTGGACGGCCCGGCGTGGCCCGGCGTCTATCGCCTCTCCGTGTCGCTGATGGAGCGCCTGCTGAAGACCCTTCGGTACAACTTTCTGACCGATGCCTTGGACTTTGTGGGTGTCCACCAGGAGAGGATCCTTCAGGTGGGCTTCTCTTCGATCTGCAAGGGACAGGGGAAGGAGGGGGGGAAACACTTTGAAGGAGAACCAATTTCTGGACTTTGGAAGATGGGGTGGCCAAATTTGTTTTTCCCGCCCAGGGCCCATCCCTCAAGGGTGGAGGGAAGAGGAGCAGAACCTCCCACGCTTCCTAAGTAGTCCAGGAACAAAAGGTCATCCCCACCCAAGAAAGAAAACAACTGGCCAGTTCAAAAGAGTCCAGCCGTGGGACTCCAAAATGGGGTTAGGTCCTCTTTTCAGTCATGAGTCTCTCTGTCTCTTTTGGCCAGACCTACAGGATTGTCGTTTATGGATATAGAATGATGGAGGAGGAGGACTTGAGCTCCTGCAGGAGAAGCAGGCTAGAAAGCTTACAGGCAGTCCTCAGCGTACAGCCACAATTAGAATCAGCTAAGCAAGGCAGTTGTTAAGCCACTCCTGCTGTTGCATGAATCACATGGTCCTTAAGTGAATCCGGCTTCCCCCCATTGACTTTGCTTTTCGGAAGCCGGCTGGGAAGGACACAAGGGGCGATCAGGGGACCCCAGGACACTGCCACTGTGATAACTAGAGGCCGGCAGCCAAAACACCTGAGTTTCAGCTGCTGATTTCAGTGCCGTTGTAACTTCCAAATGGTTGCTAATGGTTGTAAGTCAAGGGCTAAGTCTGCGATTGCAAGTAGGAGAGAGGGGGCGGGGTCTTGGCCTCTGAGGGAATCAGCAAAGCACCCTGTGGGTCCTGCCAGGTAGGGAAAACAGGCTCAAGAGTTGTGCGTTTTCCACCTGCAGTGCTTAAACGCCGTCCGGAGGGTGCAGAGCCTGGCCTGCCTCGAAGAAGCCGACCATACTGTGGGGTTTCTCCTCCAGCTGTCCAACTTCATGAAGGAGTGGCATTTCCACCTACCTCAGCTCCTGAGAGACGTCCAGGTACGAGAAACTGCCTTGCTTAGCCACAGGAATTCGGGGCTCCTTTCTGGTCGTAAGCCGACGACTGATTTTCCCCGCCTTCTCATCCGTTTCAGGTCAATTTGTGCTACCTGTGCCAGGCCTGCACTTCGCTGCTCCACAGTCGCAAAATGCTCCAGCACTACTTGCAGGTAAATCACTGGTCCCACCTGGGAGGTGAGCCACATTCAGTCTGCCTGGGGTTTCCCCCCCCCCTCACTGCCTAGGTTTCTTTCCAGGCCAAGAACGGCGAGTCTATTCCCTCGGCGGTCCTGCCTCGCCTCCAGAGAGCCCCGCAGATTTCAGCCAAGCTGGCCAGCCCTGAATCGGAGGCGGCTGAGCAGAAGGCACTGTGCACTGTCCAGTACAGCCTCCTGAAAATCCTCAGCAAGTGCCTTGCGGCCTTACGTCACTTCACCCCTGACATCTGTCAGATTCTCCTTGACCAGGTAGAGGTGCCAGGAAGAGACACACCAAATAGGTGGTTCTCTCATGAAGGTCCCAAAGATGCTTTTCTTTTCTTTTTGTTCCCAAGAGGCAAGTGGACTTTCTGGTGTTTTTTTTTTTTCTTTGAAGATGTGTCTGCTTTTCCTCCAAGAAGCTCTGACTGGATGGTGAGGAATGGATTGATACTCCTTGTGGATAGCCATTCCTCACCATTCAAAAGGCCAAAGGTTGGGAAACACTAGAATAACTTTGCTAAGGTTCTTCCTTTAATCTTTTCTCTAATATTTCTAATATTTTAATTCCTAATGTTTTCTAATTTCTCTCCTCTCTTCATGCTCTCTTAATTTTTTTGGTTATCTTATGATGATAGTTTCATTTCTTCTATTATTTTACACTCTTCTCCATTTCCTCCTTTGTATTGTTGTAAGCTGCCCAAGGCAGCCCCAGGTGGGCCAGATAAATGTAGCCAGTGAGAATAGCCAATCATACGGATTCTGACCTGTGTGCATTTTGATTCTGCTTTCTCCCGCAGTCCCTGGACCTGGCAGAGTACAACATCCTTTTCATGCTGAGCTTCACGACTCCGGCCTTTGACTCGGAGGTGGCCCCCTCTTTTGGGACCCTTCTGGCCACCATCAACGTGGCCCTGAACATGTTAGGGGAGGTGAGAGTTCAGCAGAGCTTGTGCAGAGTGGCGAGGCAAGGTCAGGCTGCCAGTTTGGAGATGGCTGTTGAGTTGTTTGTATACTGCAGTGCTGAGGCCACACTTGGAATACCGCGTCCAATTCTGGTTATCGCGATAGAAGAAAGATGCTGAGACTCTAGAAAGAGTGCAGAGCAGAGCAGCAAAGATGATTTGGGACCTGGGGGCTAAAACACCTGACGAAGGGATGTGAGGAAACTGTGTCTGTGTAGCCTAACACAGAGAAAGATGTGGGGAGCATCGCAGAGATGGGGGGATCGATCTCTTCTTCAAAGCACCTGAGGACAAGAAGTAAGGGATGGAAGATTATCAAGGAGACAACCAACCTAGCAGATATTTCCTGACTTTGAGGACAGTTAATGAGGGGAATGACTTGCCTCCAGAAGTGCAATATTAATGCAATATCGGGGTTTTTTAATTCCATGTGTGGAGTGTTAGGGATGTGTGTTTGTGTTTATTTTCATAGTCATAAATTGTACACTGAAGATGGTATTTAATTTCCTGGTACGAGGTGCAATGACAATAAAGTAAAGTGAAGTTATGGTTGTTCTCTCGCTGAAAAGAGAATGGAGAGCCATTTGTCTGGAATGAGATAGGGTCTCCTGCTTGAGGAGGGGGTTGGACTAGATAACCTCCAAGGTATTTTCTAACCCTGTTTCCATAGCTTGGAACAGTAGTTACAGTGGTACTGAAAAAAGAAAAAAACAAAAGACTCATGACTTCATCCTGAGTTCTGACGCTGCTTTTTTTTTCTTCCCAAAGTTGGATAAGAAGAAAGACTCCTTCAGTCTGGCTGCAGGGCCCTCCCCCCAGCAGGAAGGGAACAAGACCCTCAAGTAGGTACCTCGGGGCTTTGACCACCCTTGAACACAGAACTGAAGAAGAAATCCTTTTTTTTTTTTTTTTTAGATGTTTGCCCTGGGCTTGAAAGCAACTTCTGCAGCAAATTCGGTTCCTCAGCACAGTCCCCTTCATGCTAGCCCAAGGAATATTTGAATTGCTCAGAAAGGGACTTGCTGCTTCTATTCCCTCCCTCCCTCTTTTACTTTCCTTTTCTCTTTTCCTGTATTGTTTTAATATATAATTCAAAGCGGCAAACACACACTCTGCTTTGGGGGGATAGATTTGGGGAAACGCCCGGCTGCTGTTTGCATTTTGACCAGTCTTTTCACTAGTGCAGAGGTGAGTGAGGACTACGGCTCCTTTGTGCCTTGTGGACTCCCACCCCCAGGATTCCTGGGCCAGCAGGGCCATCGCTCCCCACCCTGTCTGCTAGCGCTTTTCAGTGGCTCAATCAAGCACGTCTTTCTTCCAGGCCTCTCCTGATGTTTACCATGGAAAACTGCTTCTACCTGCTCATCTCTCAGGCGGTTCGATATTTGAAGGACCCGGCGGTGCACTCGCGCGATAAACAGCGCATGAAACAGGAGCTCAGCTCAGAGCTGGTAAGGGAGCCGCCCTGGCTCAGGGCAGAGGACTCGGGCTGCCCTTGGCTGGGCTGAATGGGAAGGTGGCCGTCCCATCACATAGGCAAATGGCAAGGAGATGGACTGGTTGTTGCATCCTGCCTTTCATTAGGCTGGCGAATGTATCCAACAGACCTCCTTCCTCCTGTTTTCCCCACAACCATCACCTTGTGAGGTGGGTGGTTGGGCTGAGAGAGGAAAACTGGCCCAAAGCCTACAGGCAGGACTAGAACTCTCCATCTCCTGGTGATTGACCAAGGGCCACCCAGCCGTCTTTCATGCCTAGGGTGGGACTGGAACTCACCGTCTCCTGATTATTAGCCCAAGGTTATCATGCCTAGGGCAGTACTAGAATTCACGATTCCTGGTGATTGGCCCAGAGTTTCCCAGATGGGTTTCAAAGCTAAGGTGGGACTGGAACTCCCAGGCTCCCGGTTTCTAGACCAGCCTCTTCCTGTGACAGAAGGCATGACATCATCCTATGTTCTCTTTTCAGAGCACGCTGCTCTCCAGCCTGTCTCGCTACTTCCGCCGCGGTGGTCCTTCCTCGCCTGGCGGGGCCCTTCTCCCTTCTCCCCAGGGAAAACCCTCCTCCAAGCTGGGGCCAGAAGGCCAGGAGCCCCTCTTCCAGCTGGTGCACACTTTTGTCAGACACGTGCAAAGATAAGATGCCATCCACCGGGGCTCAAGGCGATTCCCACCCCAGCTCCGTCTCCCGACAATTTTGGGACCTCCACCCCCAGGGAGGCGTTGGCTGCTCTCTTTCAGCAAAGGACCACTGTCTGCAGGAAAGGCCACCATCATCACACAAACCTTCACCCCCCCCCCCCAAGCAATTGTGTCACGAGTAAATTTGGCTTGGCCTTCATAAGCCTGTCCCTTATTTTTCTAGCTTTACGTACAGCAGATGGAGAAAGCTTGAATATCCCTTTTGGGGTGGAATATATATATATATATATATACACCAGGCATTAATCTCGTAGGCCAAAAGGACAGTTTTGCGATGTGCTTTGCAAACAAGAGCAGAGAACTTCCTGCTCCCCACTGGACCCACCTCTGCTCTTCCCAGGGCAGAGAGGAGATATTTTTTATAAAGTCCTTGGTCCCCTTTTCAGGGCAGAGTCGAAAAACCAGAATCCCATTGCTTGAATCTCTCTTTTTTTGTACGAGTTTTGTTTCCTATTTATATTGATTAAACATGTTTCTAAGCAACGCTGGGGCCTCCAACCTCTTGAATGTTCACCAAGTGTAGCCCAGGTCGGCTTCCAAGCTTTCAGGAATGGATAAAGTGGCGCGTAAAACAGTTGGAGGAGGTTCTCTGGTTAACGTCGGCTCTTCACACTTCGTATCCTGAACCCCCAGTGGCTCTTGGCTGCTCTGACGTCGACACCCGAACCCGTAAAACATCCTTCAGCCATCTCAATTAAAGATACGGGATAATAAAGATACAAGCGTGTTTTGCTTTGGTTCAAGATTGAAAGGCAGGCAGTCCTCGAATTATGGCCGTAAAGCCGCAAGAGCAATGGCCCTTAAGATGTCTGTGCTGCCCTGTAGTGCTTTACAACCTTCTCTGGGCTGTTTACAAGGCTGGGCCTCAGTCCGGGTCCTCATTTTATGGACTTTTAAACCTGCCTGTTACAGTGGCTAAGGCATGATGGTTTCAGAGCAGATCATCATGCGACTGACCCACTTTGGCTCCCATTCTTTGGGGGGGATGGGGGGTGGAGAATTGTTGAGCGAATCACCCTGGAGGTTGAGTGATATGCCGGTTGCTAAATGAACCCATTGTCTGCCATGGAGTGTTAACACCAAAAGCCACTCACAAACATTGATTGTAAATTGCAGTTGTGACGGGGGGGGGGGGGCCTGCAAACTGACCAGTATCTGAAATGCGGTCATGTGGCCATGGGTGGATGGGACTTTCTGGAACTTCAGAACTGGGTCATGAGCAAATGTGAGGGGATTTTTTCCCACATTTGCAACCAAAATTCAGACACTCGGCAATTTGGTTCATACTTACAACGTTTAGGTGACCTTTGCAAAAAGCAATGTCAATGGGGAAGCCAGATTCACTTAACAACCAGGTTGCTAACTTAAAACTGCACTGATTCCCTTAACTGTCAAAGTAGGTTGTAAAATGGAGCAAAGCTCGATTGAGAAACGACTCATTTAGCAACTGAAATTTTGGGCTCAGTTGTGCTCCTGACTTGAGGACTACCTGCATTTCCCTAATCCCTGGGGCAAATCCTGATTTCTGTCTAAGTCTTGTGGGGGGGGAAAAAAATAGCTAAGAGCCATGGACATCTGTTTTTTTTTGGGGGGGGTGAAGAAGGCAGCTGAAAACGGAGAGCAGCTCTAACTTTTTATTAATCAAAGACAGCAGTAACAAGAGTTTTGGGCATTTCCTTGACATGTGAGCTCTTGGCCCGTTTCAAAATCGGCGATTGTTAAAGGAACTCAGCAAAAAAAGGAAAAAAAAAGCAGAATGCAAACAGTTGCAAGGAAAGATTGGAGGGGCAGAGGTTCCCCCCCAACCCAGAAAAGTGGGCTTCGGTTACTTGCCTCCCCCTGGTGAGATTTTCCAGATCCGTGGCCCCAGTGGGCAGAGGCGTGTTCCTGACTCGGACCTGGGATACATGCCAAGCACCAGAGAATGCAAAGGGAAAAAAAAAAACCCATTCAAATTGGGGGAAACCGTGCAAAAGCTTTAAACCGAGCGCACAGGAAGAACATCTAATACTTAGAAAAGGGCAATAAAATGTTTTATACTGGGGGAAGGAAGGGATCTCCCTCTTGCTATGACAGCTTCAGATCCAATCTTTGTTCCTAGGATTCATGATTTCGGTTCCCCCAAAGCAGATTCTGAGTTCCTGCCGATGGAGAAGCATTTCTGAAAGCCACGGGACTATGGGGTTTTTTTTTGCCCGAAGATCACACCAACGAGAGTCTCCCACCGGCCAAACGTACCTGCCCCAAAAGATTTGGCAATGCCCCACACTCCTGGGACATTCAGTGGGTTCCTCCAGGAAAGGAGGACTTGAGAACCTGGTAAAAGCTCAGCCTGGAACGGATCTCCCCAGAAAGAGCAGAATTACCTAAACCCCACATGACTTAAGAAGAAACTCAAGAGGGGATAATAAAATGAAGCCCAGTGAAAGAACAGACGACGGGCTGTTTGCAAGTTGTTCAAAATATATTGCATTTACAGAAGGGCTCTGCAACCCGACATCAGCTTAAAAGCACGAAGAACAAACAAGCAAACAAACAAAAAAAAACCACCGGTCAAGCGTTGAACCACACGGCCTCAGGCAGTGGGACGATGGCCGAATCTGCTCCATGCTGGATGCTAGCTTACACTGGTTTTACATATGGCTTCAAATTCGGGAGAAGCGCCCCAAGGATCGAGCAATGGGGCGTGAAGAGATTTGACAAAGTCCGGCATCCCCGTTCTGCAGGCAGATGTGTTTTGTGTTGTGTGTTTGCACACATGAAGGCAATGCGAGAGAGAAAACACAAAGGTGTGGAAAACTGGTGCACGGCCAGATAACCAAAGCCTAACCGTTAAAAGAAACTTCAGCTGAGAAATTCTTAGGATCTTTCTGTCGAAAAGATGGACCCAAGGCGAGAGCTTTCTTCTCCAACAGGCTCGGAGTTGGGGAAATGGGCTCAGGTGGATGAGCAAAAGTGGGGGAAGGCTCGGACTGCGGTCAGGGAAAAAAACAACAACCTTTCTCTCCCCACATTACCCCCCTACCTAGAATGTCTGAAATCAATTGAAGAGTCCGAAAAAGACGGGACGAGGGAAATAGAGTGAGAAAAAAGGGGAAAGAAGAAGAGGGGGAGAAAGAAAGGAGGAAAAAGGCCAAAAAGAAAGGAAAAGGAAGTAGGAAGGAAGATGGGAAAGAAGGAAGAAATGGAGAAGGAGGAAGGAAGGGAGAGAAGGAGAAAATGAAAACGGAGGGAGGGAGGAAGGAAGGAAAAATTAGAAGATGGGAAGGAAGGAAGAGAAGGAGGAAAGATGGAAACAGGAAGGGAGGGTGGAAGGAAAAACTAGAAGATGGGAAGGAAGGAAGGGAGGGAGGGTCTCTAAAGTGGCTAGTCCTCATGACCCACCACCATCCCCCAATGAGCTGGGCATGTCTTGCAGCAGCTCCCAAATATTCTCAAAGCCAACCGGGATAAATGGAGGGGAGTCTCCGAAATCCTGGAGAACGGAAAGTGATTCACCACTTTGATCCAGACATCCCAAGAACCCCAAACAATAACAATAACAATAATAATAAATAGTGAGAGCAAGGGATCTCGGAATGAATCGGTTTCAGCCTTTCCAAAGGAGAAGAAGAAGAAAGAGGCCTCGTGATTTGCTTGCGGAGTCCTTGCCAGGCGTGCTTAACTCAGCAGTTCTAAGTAGGTGACGGGCACTTTGCCCTTCTTGTTCCCCCGCTCTCCAATCAGCCAGTCGGGGTCCATCCCTGGGAGACTGTACACAGTGATCATCTGAAAGAGAGGAGGGGGAATCAGGGGTCGGCCTAACCAGGATTCTACTTGAAGAAATCAAAAGTGCTTTTGGGGCACTTCATATAAGCAGCACAGGATTATTATTATTTTTTACCCAGCTTGGATTTGGGACAGAAATTCTGAACGAAATTATTATTTACCGTAAGGCCTGTTCCCATCACATTTCAATTAAAAAGCACAAGAGCTAAAAGATACAAAATATGAAATCTCAAATTTTGTGAATGCTTGACAATTATCGATAATACAATATAATAGAAATAAAAGAATGAGGGAAGCATCTGAAAGGGTACAAAATCCCTGCTTTACGAAGGCCCCTGTTCCAACTAGCCATACAGGTAGTCCTTGACTTCTAACTCTTTGTTTGGTGACGGTTCAAACTTGTAACAGCCCTGCGAAAAGTGACCTACAACCAGTCCTCACACTTACAATCTATCACAGCTCCTCCAACAATTT
The DNA here is from genome assembly GCA_015471245.1 of Laticauda colubrina. Taxonomy (NCBI): domain Eukaryota; kingdom Metazoa; phylum Chordata; class Lepidosauria; order Squamata; family Elapidae; genus Laticauda; species Laticauda colubrina. Next base: position 7,698,490 of record BLBF01000074.1, read on the forward strand.
GCTTGATTAAAACTTTGGATGCTTGGCAACTGGCACGGATTTATGACGGTTGTCGCATCCTTGGAGTCATGTGACTCATTTGTCACCCCTTCCCAGCCGGCTTCCAACAAGCAAAGTCAATGGGAGAAGATAGCCTCGCTTAACGACCTCACAATCTGCAATGATTTACTTTTAACAAAAGCAAAGCAGGTTGTCAAACTAGGTGAGGCTGACTTAACCACCGTACTGCTTAACGATGGAGGTTTTGATCCCAATTGCGGCCATAAGTCAAAGACTACTTTCCAGTATAAGGGGAGGGAGGTGAAATTGGTAAATTTCCTGCAATTCTGCCACCCAAAATTCCCCCCTCGGCGCTAACAGTTTCTGCACCAAACCATCAAACCAAATCTTTATGACCAGCCTAGCACCAAACCATGAATCTTGGTCTGTAAGTCCCAAAAGGAAGCATGGGGAAAGGAGGGCTGCAGGACCAACCAAGCAAGAGTGTTAAGTTAGCCACAATCGAGCTGGGTGCTGTGGATTTTGGCTGGACTGCCCAGCTGGCACGCGCATTCTCCCAGCGCCTTGCCCGAGATAGTGGGGGTGCCAACCTCATCCGAGAGTAGGGAGAGCTCACTGCTGTCGGCTGCATCGTAGTCATACAACACCCGGGCTTTCCGGGTGCCACTGCTGGGGGGCTTCACCTCACTGGGATTCAGAGCTTCAACCCCCGGAGCTGAATTGGGTGCTCCGGCGATCGTGGTCACCACCGGGAGGGTGGGCACAGCGGGTCCCGTGGCAGCAACCATGGCTGTCGGGGAAGCAGCGTTGGGCGGGGGCGAAGTGGATTCCGTGTTGCCCACAAAGGTGCCTGGCAACCTGGACAAGGGATGAAAAGGTGGGACGGAAGTTGCAAACCAGCCGATTCGACCCATTTGGCAAAATCCCAGTCAAAATTGTGCTTTTCTATTAAGGAAAACCCCCAGCTTTTGATAATGATAACAAACTTCCTCGGTACACTATAACCCTGAAATGGTTTCCATTACAAGGGGAGGGGGGGGGGGGGGGGGGGGGGGGGGGGAGAGAAAAAAAAATCAGTTTTTTTTTTTAACTTACATTTCTCCTCTGGAGCTGAAAGCCAGAGAGGGACAGAACAGAAGACAACAAATGAAAAAAAAAAATACCCTCAAATTTCAGAGCTTAAATATGAACATAGCAGAGAACACATAAGAGTTGGAAGGGACCTCAGAAGTCATCTAGTCCAACCCCCTGCTGAAGCTGGAGGCCTTATACCATTCCGGAGAAACATCTGTCCAGTTTCATCTTGAACACATCCAGGGATGGGGGCACCCACAACCTCTGAAGGCAAGCTGCTCCATTGATCAATTATTCTGTCAGGAAATTTAACTGAATAACAGAGTTGGAAGTGACCTCGGAGGTCTTCCAGTCCAACCCCCGCTCAAGCAGGGACCTAGAAAATACAATTCCGGACAAACGGTTGTCCAGTCTCTTCTTGAAAAACCTCCAGTGATGGAGCACCCACAAGATCTGGAGGGAAGCCGTTCCACTGATTCATTCTTCTCACTGTCTTAAACCGTTGAAGTCCATCAACCATTCTGACTAAAGTTCTGAAAACTTTGTAAGTTTGGCCAAATATTTTAAGTGCTGAGTCACCGGGGGCAAGATCATCAAAGTGGGCTGCATCTGGCCCTTTATGGGACCCCCAAATATTCTCTTAATACCCCCCGGACAACATTAAAAAAAACAAACACATTTATTTACCTGTTAAGCTGCTTCTGGAGATCCAACATGTATTGGTAGCATTGAGCGAAGTACGTGGTCTGAGCTTCTGCAAACTCGTGGAGACATCGGAGGTGGTTGACCTGAAGGAGAGAAGAAGAATCCAGTGTAATGTCCAGGGGAAGTTTACGGCTCTTGCTAAAAACTGGAGATTTAACAGCCAATTCCAAACAACCAGTCCTCAGTGTTTTCACAAGAGGACACCTGATGCAAACAGAGGGTTTAGAACAAGACCAGCCCTTTTTTCAACACCTTCTCAATCGACCCCAAGGGAGGCTTCAGATGGGAACATGGGAGAAAGCAGCAGCAGCCTATCTTATCTTGTTAGTAACGTAACAACTGTGCCAAGAAAGATTGGAAAATGCACTCGCCTAGCGACAGAAATTTGGCGGTCAATTGTGGTCACAAGTCGGAGACTTCCTGTACTTTATTTGGCCATGTGGGAAAGGCCAGGAAACCAAGGATTGCAAACACAACCCTTCCCCTCCTTTCTGGACCAAAGCTCTTCCCCCTTCTGGGAACACTGCCTCTTGCTCTCTGCTCTTCACCCATCCATCTTTTTTAGTTATCATACTGATGTATTTATTCTAGTTGTGCTCCTTTTGCCTTCCACTCAGGAAGCTGAGAGTTCAATCCTAGGCAGCAACAGAGGTTTTTCTTTCTGGGCGCAAAGAGAAAATATCTGCTGCAAACTCCACACTGGTGTCAGGAAGAGCATCCGGCCAGTAAACACTTAGCTCCATTCAGTTGCCTCGACTCCCTCCCGAAACAAGGGATTAAAGAGCCATAAAAAGGAGACAAAAATACTTCTGTTGACACACCTTTTCAATTTTTCCTCCCTTTTTATTACTGTAAGCCCCCTAGGGCAGCCCTACAGCGGGCAAATAAATTTATGGAATGAATTAAAAACTCACATGCGTGCTACTGATTCCTTCCAAGAGAAGCCGAGTTACTTCTGCCTGTCGGTCAAACTCTGTCTGGGCCAGCCGAAGCTCGTGCTCCGCCTGCAAAACACAACAGTGGGAGCCTCCTCAGAAAGAAGGCATAACCACCATGGCAAAATATTCCCAATATTGGAAACGTATCCATTCCCACCACCACCACCACTAGCCTCTTTTCTGCATTTTATTAACAGAACTCCAAATTATTATTATTATTTTACTGCAATGGATTTTTATTTTTGGTTACAGACTTTGATGGGATTGGAACACACTACAAGGGAGTCCTCGTTTTACAACCATTTATTCGGCAGCCATTCGAAGTCACAGCTAAAATGAGCAGCTCATGGTTGCAAGTTGAGGTCTACCCGCATGTAAATCTGGAAATGGGGTTCATTCAGCCACCGGATTCACTGTGTTGCACGAATGCAACACCCCAGGGCTGACTTCCTTCCTTTCCGGGAAAAGAGAAAATGGACATTTTCTGGATTTAAAAAAGAAAAAAGAAAGAAAAAGAGGAATACTGGAATATTGGTTATACTTACTTTTTCCACCTCGTCACTCCAAAGCTGTGGGGAACCACAGGACAAACGGAAAAGCGAGTCAGCATCAGAAGACACCAAGCCGCCCACATTCTACACAACGGAGCCGCCTTGGGGTGGGGGTGGGCGGCCACAACAGGGGTGACCATGGGAAATGCAGCCAGGCCCGTTCCCCCAGCCAGAGTGGCAGACGGCAATAGCCCTCCAAATGGGGAGGGGATTCAATTTCTCCCTCAACACCCCCCCCTCCAGTTAGGTATTTGGATTAAAGTAGACCAGGGGTCTCCAAACTTTGCCGCTTTTAAGACTTGTTGGACTTCAACTCCCAGAATCCCCCAGTCAGCCATGCAGCAATTTTGGGAGCTGAAAGTCCAGAAGTTTTAAAAGTGGCAAAGTTTGGAGACCCCTGGTCTCCTTTAAAAGTGGCCATTGGCTGAGTTTGGAGACCCCCTGGAGGCCTGTCCTATGAGCTAGGAGAAACTCTTCGTTCTCCATGATGGACCGTCTGCTCACTTTGGCGGGATCTGGTGCAAAAGCCCACCAAAAAAAGCAACATGCCATGCACCACCTGATCAGGCCTAAGCAAAGCAGCCCTTCCAAGGGGAGGGGAGGGGGAACCTTTCTTTCCCAGGGCAAAAATGTTCCCCCAAAGTGGGCCACCTCCCAAGGGCAGATTTTGGATGGAGACCCAGAAAACCCACAGGTGTCAACTGGTGGCCTCCAAACGCCGCAACTTTTAACCCTTGTGGATTTCGACTGCTAGCCTGCCGCCCCTAGTCCTCTTTGTTAGACTGGAGACTCCCTGGGCGAATAGGAGGCAATATAAATTCAATAAAGAAAGAAAGTTGTATGGATTAACACTTTATATGTGGGCTTGAGTCTATCCCTCTGTTCATGCAGCCCAGGACTGCATAGCTTTTTTGGCAGCTGCATCACCCTGCTGGCTCATACTCAAATTGTTCAGTCTGAATGCCAGGGCCAAAGAAGAGGCATCATGGTGTCAAAACACTCCACAACAGGGATCTCCAACATGGCCACTTTAAGCATGGAGGACCAACTCCCAGAATTCTGGGAGTTGAAGCCCACCAGGCTTAAAATGGCCAAGGTTGGAGACCCTTGCTCTGCGAGACCCTCGGTTTCTTCTCTGGACTAGAATAAACTATTTACCATTGAATGTCCTCCTTTCCTCTCCAGACTTCAGCCCATCGCCCCATGTTTTCCTTGCTCCTTTTGGGGGGGCCAAAGGAGCCAGCCGTCATTCCTTCCCCTGAAGTTGCCAATTTTGGACCACAAAGTGCCACTTTGGAAAAGAAAGGCCTCCCCTGTGGGGTGAGGACACCTGATTTAGGGGAGCAACCAGCATGCATGCAACACTGAACGAAAGCGATTCCTCTGCAAAGCCAGGATGCATCGCCCCCCACTCCCCAAATCTCACTGAATCTGGATTGAATCTGGTTCCTTCCCAACGGGAGCGTCAGCAAGGCGGAAAACGGACACGGGGAAAGGGGCAGTATTTTCGAGGTTCCGACATTTTAACGTGAGGCAGAAGCGCAGCCACAAACCCAGGAGAACCGGACCAATGTCTGAATGGGTGGCCGATGCTGGCATCCCCTGAACTGCTTTGGGAAGGAACCGTACTGTGGTGGTTGGGTGAAGGCCAAGAATTCTCAGGTAGAAAAAAAATTTTCTGCCTTAAAAGACTGTCCCACCGTTTTTTTTGGGTTTGTTTGTTTGTTTTGGGGGGGGGGGACAGGAAAAGGATGGCAAAATAGGAGGGAGGAGTTATGGGGTCAAATGTCCATGTCTGAACTAAAGACAGTCTGCTTCACTATCAACATGTCTATAGAGATTCTCCTTCATCCAGGTCAAAAAAGGCCACCGGACTTTGTTTTGTTTTTTTCCGGGAAGAGGTTTCGCTTCTCATCCAAGAAGCTTCTTCAGTTCTGACTGAACTGGAGTCCAAACCGAGCTTTAGTCAGAACTGAAGAAGCTTCTTGGATGAGAAGCAAAACCTCTTCAAGGAAAGACAAAAGAAAGTCCGGTAGGACTACTTTTTTATTTGGAAAAAGCACCTTTGGGACTTCACTACCTATGTCGGTGTTTCATGCAGAAGAACCTCAAGATTCTTACACCCCATTTGGCTCGGGGCAAGGGAGACATTTTGGGGTGGCTCAGTCCTAGGATTAGATTAACCGGGCTTGCAAGAATCCTGGGTTCAAGGCAGGTTGAGAGGAAATTAAAACAGAAAAAGGAATATTTAAAGTGTTCCAGAAATGCGGACTTCCAATTCCCAGAATTCTCTGCAATGAGCAAAGGCAGGGCAAGGGCATTCTGGGAGCATATATATGTGCCCACCTAGAGTCTCCCTTTAAACCCCCAGGATGCTCTGCGGTGCCCAAGTGCAGGATGGGGAATTCCAAAAGGCGTATTTGCCCCGTCTGGAGAATCTCCTTCAATTCCCAGAACCCTCTACAGTACCTGAAAGGCAGAGTGGGGAATTCTGGGAGTTGAAACTGGCTCATCTGGAGAGTCACAGCCAGGAAAGCTGAGCAGGCATAAAACAAGTCAATAAATGAGCAAGCAGCGCATGATTCTGCAGTCGGCCTCTTCCTTCTTCCTCCACGCCCGCCTGTCAACTTGGCACTTCAGCCAGGGTTTGGCTGGGGAAGGGAACGTTGCCTCCAATGGGAGCCTGTTTGGCCCATGCCCCTTGGCTGGGGGAGACTAACTTGGTTAGTCTCCATCCGTTGCTTCTTCTCTTGCCTTCAGCTGCTTTGACCCTCCTCACCTATTGGAACACTGCTATCTTGTCACCCCACTAGTCTTTCAAGGATCGCTCGGCTCACGTTAAAATGCTGGCCGCAGCCAGTGCTCGGTCCGGGCTGCGCGAGGGAGGGGGTCTGGAGGAGAAGGAATGTCCGAGGATAGATTTGGGGGGGGGGGCTTGGGGAGAGAACCGAGACTCGTCTTACCGCGGCTGCACTGGCGGAGAGAATGTAATTACGTGGTCTAGTCTCTTGAAAGTCGGGCACGGCCTACGGAAGGGGAATACAAGTTCACACACAGATCACGGGTCGGGGGGGGGGAAAAAAGGGTGTGTGTGGGAACTGGTGAGGAAGAGCAATCCTCTGGGTCCCCCAGGCCCGAAGGGGACAGTTGGGAGGGTCTCTTCTGCCTATTCCTCGGGGCTTAGCATCTTTCAAGATATGTGGACATCGACTCCCAGATTTCTCCAGCCAGCCTGCTTTAAGGCGGATGGACCTCAACTCCCAGAATTCCCCAAACCAAACATCCTGGCTGGGGAATTCTGGGAGTTGAAGTCCCCCCCCCAACTCACCCATCCCAGATCTTAAAGGGGCTGAGATTGAGGTGCTCTTTCATTCCAAGCAACAGAACAACGATGAACGATTAAACTCAGATGTTACCCAACTCTCTTTGGAGGACAGGAAATGAAGTTACACCGAGGAAGGCAAGGAGCAGCCATGCCGCATAAATATACACTGCCCAGCGGCTCCTGCCTTCTCCTCTTCTTGCTCTCAGGCTTGCTTGCTCACACAGACATACAGCATTCCGCAAAAACATGAGGACTAGAAACGTGGGGGTGGGTGGGAGGGAGGGAGAAATAATGCCAAATTCCACACCAGCCATGCAAGGTTTCATGCCTTCGAAATCCACCCAGGCCAGCCTTATGGAGGAGGAGGACACAGACCAAAATGTTCTGCGGATTTAAGGGCTGGAATCCGATGGACAGGATGGAACCGTAAACTAAATCCATTTAAAACAAAAAGCAATGTGTGTGCTTGAAAATCAATTGAAATGGATGTTGTAAAAGAGGCACCAATTCCTTGCTCGATGGAATCAATTAGCTTAATGGAATCTAAAATTTCCTAATGAGATTTCTGTCATGGTCCTGGCTTTATTTACTGGATTTCTACGGAGCACAACTCATTAATGCAGCAACTCTGGACAGCTTGCATTCGAATAAGCCCATAAGTCACTTTTTCCAGTGCTGTTGTCATTTAAAATGATTACTAGATGAGAGATTGTAAATCAAGGACCACCTATAGCGCTGGTTCCTTAACCTGCCAGTGGATTCTCTGAAAAGCTCTATCCCTACCTCCAATTCCAGGTTACAATCCTTGTGGTTTTCCCAAAAATCCCATTGGTCAGCTGTGGTTTGCAGGCAGAGTCTGAGAAACAGGGCTTGGGAGTGGATTAAGGATTAAGAAGAGAGCAGTGAAGGGATTACTAGGTAGGTTGGCCTAGTGGTGAGGTGAGGTCCCCAGGCTGGAAAATTCTAGTCCCTCCTTAGGCATGAAAGCTGGCTGGGTGACTTTGGGCACTTCCCTCTCTGTCTCTCAGCCCAACTATTGTTGTGAAGAAAATAGGAGGAGGGAAGGAGTGTTATTGTGTGTGTTCTCCGCTTTGAATTACCCAATAAAGTAATAAAGGCAGGATATAAAGCAAAAGGAATACAATACATTCAGCTAGATGTCCCTGGTACCCCTTTGGAAGCACCATTTCTTGCTAAAGAGCCCCATCTCCCCCTCTGCTCCCTCATACATGCCATTCTCACACCCCTTTCCCTCTTCCCCCCCCCCCCAAAAAAAAAACAGGGCTGTGTGTAACCTGGTTTCCTTTAAAAAAACTAACCAACCAACAGCCTCCACCTCTTTATGGAAGGCAGTTTCTCAAAAAAAGAGACCAGCGCAGAAAATCAGATCCAGCAACCGAAATGGCAGCCTCCTCCTTTTCAAGTATGGCTTTGCATCTCTTAAGGACTAAAAACTTAACTTGGAAAAAAGAAAAAAGAACAAAACCAAACTTTAAAACTAAAATTGCTGGCATGGTCTACACACAGCCCTGTTTCCCGCAATCCTACCTTTGAAACCCAGCTCCATGTCTGAGGAAGGGTCTCATTGCCTTCATTGCAGGGAAGATCCCCACCTCCAAGTCCCCACCCCATTCTCTCCATGCACCCAAGAGGTCTTCTCAAATGAGATCCAAAACATAATGATGATGATGATGATGATAATTATATCACAGCACTACTAACACAAGTAATACTCACAGTTCCCTCACACTGAGCAAAATTACAGACGAAAATAATAATAAAAAAAAAAAAAGAGAGAGGACAAAACGAAAGCAGAGATTAGTGGAGCAAAGAGCAGGACACAGGAAGGACAAAATATTCAGAATAGCAAAAAGGCGTGTAAGGAAACCAAACAAGGCAGGAAAGAACCAAAATCTCTGGCATCCAACAAGGTTTGTTAAGACGCTTCCGGCTGGACAGGCCACGATCATTCCTAACTGGATGCTGGTTAAGGTCCTGGGTGGTCTAAGTGTTCAAGAAGGACTAGGAGGTTAAGTTTCTGGGAAAGGAAGCTGAACCGAGGAATTGGGTGGAAACTGCAAAAAGTTATGCCAGAAAAACTGGCTGTTTTTTTGCCCAGGATTTGCAATTCCTGGTCTGGTTCTCAATGTACGGCCGCAATGGCACTTACGCATCCTAGTCGTAACTCATGAGGATTTTGTGGAGGTTATTAAATGAACTCCAGTGTAATTCATGTGCTGTCCTTGCAAATGACAAAACGCAGAGATCTGGGGCCATTTCTCTCTCTCTCTCTCTCTCTCTCTCTCTCTGTCCCTGTTGCAACAGGCAATCTTGCCCCTGCTCTGTTTCCTTTCTTTTTGGGGGTAGGTGGGAGTGAGGGCAGAAGACGTCACAAACATATCAAGCCTTTCCCTTCCTCATTAGAAACACGCACAACATACAACCCATCCGGAGGGCGAGAAAGAAGGAAAGCGACGGGATCTGGCGTGCCGCGTGACAATGGATAGATATACACACTGGCAGGCAGGATGGATGAGGAGAGGGCAAGAGGGGAAAAAAGTACCGCGGCTTTCGCCTCCGCAGCCTTAGCTTTCTTCAGCCGAGCTTTGCAAGCATCCAGGTCCAGGCGACGGTTTTGCAGGATCCGTCGCTCTTTCTGGAAAACAGAGAAAAGTCCTGGGTTGGACTAAATGACCTCCAGGGTCCCTTCCACCTCCCTGTTCTGTATTCTGATTCCCCCTCAAACGGGTGCTTTTACAGTTTTGGAATAGGATATACAGGTAATCCTAGACTCAGATTAGTTTAGATTAGCCACGTGGCGAGGTAGGCAATAAATTTAATAAATAAATGAATAAATTTAATAAACAAATAAATTTACAAATTAAATGCAAATGCATCTGTCGGCTTTGAAAATTTGGCACACAGTCCCACAACAATAACATAAAAAATGGTATAGGAAGCAAATATTAACAAAGCCGCACTTGCTCTGGCAGGCAAACCCCTTCAATCCAAACGGGTCCTCTTCCCCCACATTGCCTGCTTCCCCTCCTCCATTTTTACACACCGAAATGGTTCTCCAGTCTCCTTCCAGGAAGTTGCGCAGAGGAGTCAGGAAATTGACGGAAGCCGCGTGAATGAAGTCCCGCTCGGCTCCTCCCAGACGCCGCTCGGTTTCGCCAACTTTGATGAGGGTTTTGCCTAGCGACAGAATGCACAGTTGGCATTCCTTGGTGGTCTCCCATCCCTGCTGGGCTGAATCCCAATTTGGGAAGTCTCTAAGATACTGGAAGCTGCCAAGCCTCTTCCTTTGGCACTCTCCAGTAATGCAACTCTTCCCCTTCTGAACAGTGGGATTGCTGAATTCAAAAGGATCCCCGAGGCCACGGATTTGAACCCCCACAGAAAAGCAGCCTCAGGGTGGACGTGTCCAGCCAAGAAAGGGCAGTTTTCTTGCTTGTCAAATCCCCCTGGCTGATAGGAAAATCCTTTTTCTAACACTACATTCAAATTCCACTTCTCTTGACAGGGAGTCAAAGCTGCCTGCAATCAGGGAGACAAAAATCCCCTAGAGGTCATCCAGCCCAACCCCTCCCTCAGACAGGGCAAAGTCGAGCATCTCCAACAGAGGGCTGAATCCATGAGAACTGTACCAGGAAAAGCAGAAGTAGGATAGATCATTCTACACTCCGTGCTTTGCACCTGTCCAAACACCTGAACTTGGGAGGAAACGAAGCTTTCGCTGGCCACGACTCACCATACGGAGTGGTGGCGCCGAAGTCGCTGGCTGCTTCCATCATGTACTGAGCCAGAAGTTCCCCATTGGTGACCCGAGACGGGACCTTCCGGTCAAGCTTCTCATAGAGGAACTCTTCAACTCGGGCACCTGCGAACAAATGGACAGACACTGTGATGACTCAAGGCAACCCAGTCAAATAAGCAACAAAAGTCCCTTTATTATCTCCAACTTTGCCCCCAATGTCCAGGTTATCTTCAGCTGGAGAAAAAACTCTCCCAAGAACAGCTTCTAAGTGGAAGAAATTCAGTCCAAAACAAGGTACATACAGACTAACTAAAAATCCATACAAACCAAGCTGCAGTAATTAACTGGACAGGGCAGAAGAAGGAATTGCAGCCTTGAAAGGCCAGCAAAACTCACACAGTTGGGAAGATGCCAGGAACACAGATAAGCCTCCACAATACCAGATAATTCACGATTTGCTCTCAACAATTTGCTATGCACAACCTTCCTTTTTAAACACTGTATTCCCAGCTGCAGCTAATGAAGGGAATCAGGGCCCTTTCCTCCCCCGTAAGCCATGCAACCCACATTGCTCCCCTCTCCATGACTCCCTGAGTGCCCTAGGATGAAGAGGGAGTGGGCCTGGGTCTTCCTCTGAATTCCCACTCCCTTGTTCTACCTCTTCCCTGCTCTACCCAACTGGACTTTGCCCTTCCCCAGTTTCTTCCACAGCCAAACGGAGCCACACTAATAATAGTAATAACTTATGACCGGTCCTAATTTATCAGTGCCCTGCGGGTGCTAATAAATGCTTACTGGGATTCGGTTGGAGCAGGACTTCTGTCTGTCGTAAGATCTTCTCTGTCCAATTTTTGGTGGTGTCTGCTCGAGCCAAGAGGTTCTCAAAATGAGCATCTAATTCAGTCTTCTCGGCCTGACCAAGTTTCTCCTCTGTGAACTGCAGGAAGAGAAAGAAAACCAACATGAAAGAGATTTTCCCCTTAAATTGTATTCTGAAAAGTAAGGCTGTAGATTCAGGTTGTCCTTGACTTAGAAAGCATTCATTTAGTGACCATTCAAAGTTATGATGGCACTGGAAAAACTGACTTATGACCCTTTTTCATACTTACGAGTCCGTTGCAGCATCCCCATCTCACATCATCAAAATGTAGGCGCTTGGCAACTGATTCGTATTTATGACATCTGCCGTATCCCAGGGTCACATGATCCTCTTTTGCAACCTTCTGACAAGCCAAGTCAATGGGATAGCCAGATTCACTTAACAACCATATCACTCTCTTAACAACTGTGGTAAGAAAGTTTATAAAATGGAACAAAACAGTTGTCTTGGTTAGCAATGGAAATTTTTGGCTTAATTGTGGTCATAAGTCAAGGATCTTGCCGCAAATTTTCACTTTCATCCTATTTAAATCAAACCTCTCCATTTGGTTCACCAGGGAGATAGTAGGGGATTTTCTATTGAGGTCCTTTGCACCCCAAGATTTCACAAAGCGATACTTTAGGGATGCTCATGGCTGTACTTGCAATGCCGCTGTGAGCACTCTCACAAAATGGAGAGCCTAGTCCAAACACTAAGAAATACCCTGCTTTTAGGACACACACACACACAATAAATACTGTACATTATTTGTCTTTTGGCTCTATAACAGGAAGATGTCACTTATGGAGATTGGCAGATGTAGAAATCAAATAAGTAAATGAATAAATAAAGAAAATCAATAAAGAAAAAAAGCATTCTTTTGGAGGGAGGATGCTATGGAATTCAGAGGCCTTGTTGGGAGGGGGAATCTGCAGATATTTTAAGGTCTGCAAACTCTAACCTTTATTTATATCTGGGTATTACGAACCTTTTCCCAGCTAAGAGAGAGAGAAAGAAACTGGCACAAATTCCAATTGATGCCAGTTTAATATTTTATGCCAAAAACAGTTGCTTTGAAGAAAATTTCTCCTAATGAGCCAAGAGACTTGTAACTGCAGAACTAAGCAGATCGCTCCACAGCAGGAGGGGAAGGATAATGAGCTATTCAGTGAATTCAAGGTCTCGATGAAAAAATATATATATATTTTTTCAATTAACTGCTAATGAAAGAAAAGCACCTGATACCTTGGAAACTCAGTAGCAGCAGCAGGATAATAACATCTCTTTCTGGATGGTTTTTGTTTCCTGTGCCAGCTGTTTATATTTCCTCTACTTTGGATAATATTAATGCTAATAAGAAGGAAAAGGAACAAAATTCAAAGAGCCACAAACAGGATTAGAATGTCTGTGGCAAAAGAAAGCAAAGGGGGTATTAATACAGGTATAGTCCACAACTTATGACCACAATTAAGCCCCAAATGTACATTGTTAGGTAAGAAATTTGTTAAGTCAGTTTTGCCCCATTTTATGACTTTTCTTGCCATATTCGTTAAGTGAATAATTTCAATTAAGCTAGAAACACTAACAGGGAAGGGGGGTGGGGGAAGAGAGCAAACACTGGACCTGAGTGAAGCCTTCACAATGCACAGTAACTGGGACCGATATCTATGCCTATCGATTTAAGCTGTATGAGAGGACCTGAGTGAAAACTTCACAAGCGGTCACTTGTAACTTGAAATGGAAGGGGCGAGGGAGAGGGGAGAGAGACTGTAGTGAAGGAAGCTGAGCCCAGGCCTCCTTGCGAAGCAGAAAAGTATGAAATGTGTGTATGTGTGTTTGATTGAGCGTATGTATGCACCTATATATGGAGATACATAAGTGAACAGCCGAGCACAGAGAGATTACTATCACTTGTATGTATAGGTTTAAATCTTCATGTGAGGACTTGAGTGAAGGATTCATGGTGCACAAGCAATTTATACCTTAAAAGGGAGGGGGGGGGAAAGAGAGGGAGAAAGAAGGGAGGGTGAAGAAAGAAAGAAAGTAAACAGTGGACCTGAGTGAAGACTTCACAATGCACAGTTACTGGGACTTGTATCTATGCCTATGCATGAGAGGACCTGAGTGGAGACTTCATAAGAAGTCACTTATACTTTGAAATGGGGAGGAGGGAGGGGGAGAGAGAGAGGAACCTGAGCCCAGGCCTCAGTGTGAAGCAGAAAAAAAGTAGGAAGTGTGTGTATGTGTTTGATTGAGTGTATGTATGCACATATATGTGGAGATACATAAGCAAACAGGACAGCACAGCAAATTACTATTGCTTGTATCTATGTTTAAATCTATGTGAGGATGGAAGATTTCACGGTGCACAGTAATTTATACCTTTAAATAGGGTTGGGGTGAGGAGAGAAGGGTGGACTTGGAATGAAGACTTCACAATGCACAGTAATGTGGACTTATGTATTTAGCTCAGAGAGCACCAAGGACCTCACAGCCCTCCTCCCCCTCTCTGCAAACCCCACTCCCTTCTAGCACTGATGACGTTACCTACTTGGGTCATGAAATGTTTGCAAGGAAACCATAAGCTCAGAGAGCACCAAGGACCCTCATTCCAACCCTGAGCTATTTATTGATAATTTTGGAGGGGGGGAGGGGGGGACAACTAAAAATGCCTCATTTCTGAGATCTTTTCACCACTCCTCTGAAACCGGCTGGAGGCTGGATGGCCTGGTTCCCACATGCAAAATGCTGCCCTTAAAAAGTAAACCGGGCGCTAAACCCCACTGAGAAGAGGATGCTGATGGTTTTTGCTATTTTCCTGCAAATGGTACACAAAAATTACTTGAAGCTTTCCCCGAGAACGGCACCAGAGAGTGAATTGGTGACTCAGCACCCAGGCAGCCTCCCCGGCAAAGAAACCTGGCTGACGAATTACCAGCCAGTCCAGTTTCTGAAGCTCACAACCTCAGCTGCGATAAACTCAGTCAAGTGGAAACTCGTAGCTGTAGTATTATCTTTCCCATCGCCCTGCATCCCAAACCCCAAGGTTAGGGACTCTGAAGAAGAATTTCTCCCATCCTCAGGAGGTTTGGCCTTCAGGTGCCCAAATTGTGACTCTGCAAGCTGCTCGCTTTGACGCCCCCAAATCAAAAGTACAGGTACTCCTCGACTTACGGGCACAATGGAAAGAGCAGGATTCCCACAGCTAAGCAAGGAATGGGGGGGGGGGGAGGGAGGCTTGCATGATTTTTATGATCTTTTTGCTAGAAGTTGTTAAGTGGACTGTGTTGTTAAGCGGATCCAGCGTTCTCCATTGACTGCTTGTCAAGAAGCCGGATGGGAAGGTCACAAAAGAGGATAAGGTGCTGCAACAGGCATAAGCGCATGCCAGTTGCCAAGCACCTGAATCACATGACCAGGGGAAAAACTGCAATGGCCCCAAGTATGAAAAACAGTCATAAGTCACTTTTGTCAGTGCCAATGTAACTTCGAGCAGTCACTAAATGAAGGATAAGCCATACCTCAACTGCCCATTAATGCCTCCTTCCGCCTCTTTGCCCTGCTTGGAAGTTAAATGGATTTGAAAAATAGCGAGGACTACAAAGATTCTGAAATAGACAATAGCTAGAGAGCTTTTTTGGAGGGGGTTCTTCACCTGTGTGCTTAGAAAACAAACATGCCAGGTGGGCTCAGCGGATGCAGGCCTCTGCTTACCAATCCAGGTGAGAAATAAAGGTGATAGAGACTTGCTGAAGGGCGCACAGAGGATTAACAGGGAACCTCAGCATTTGGATAAGCTAGAATTTTGTAATTGGCCCGTCGGACCCAACCTGGCGTTGGAAGGATCCAGGTCAAAAGGCCCACGGCAGGTTGCAAAAATGTAGCTCCCCCTTTCCCCTCTCCCATGCTAACAGGCCTGGTTGCAAAAAAGCAACTCAGAAAAACTCTGCAAAAGGTTATTTCCAGAACACAGTCAATGCAGCGGCTATAAAAACTGGAACAATGAATTTCCCAAAGGGCTGAGCTTTCATTTCAGCCAAGACTTGCACCGAATTGCACTGGCTCTAAAGCAAACAGAGGAGCAGCATTTTCTGCCTTACTCTTAACTGCTGCCTCCCTTCCTCTTTCCAAAGATCACCCCTCCTCCTTTATTAAAAGGAAAGCAGCTAAAAAGGACTAAAAAACAGCAAAAATTTATATATATATATAAATTACTAGTCACATTGCATGTTTTATTTGTATCCCTCTTTATTCTTTATAAATAATTCAAGCCCGCAAACATACCCAACACTCTTTTATCCTATTTTCTCCACAACAACAACTCTGTGAGGTGGGCTAGGCTGAGAGTGACTGTCCCAGATTTTATTTATCTGTCTGTCTCTCTCTCTCTAATATATATGTGCATATGTATGTGTGTGTGTGTGTGTATGTGTGTATATCATCAGAAGCCTGATGATGGCAGATGGGATTCTGCTGAAACGTTGCTACAACTTTAACAGCACTACAATGACGTGGGATAATACCCGAAGGAAGCTAAACAGCACACACACACACACACACACACACACACACACACACACACACACACATATATATATATATATATATATATATATATATATATATATGCACACAAATAGATACTAACCTATCTAAAACTGAAAATATGCTTTGCAATAAAATATATGTATTAAGTAGCCATACAGTACTGGAAATATATATTATGGTGCGAATACATGTTAAATGAAATATAAAATCACATTGTTGTATAATAAAAATATAACAGCCCACCAAATATACATTGCAATAAACAAAACCTTGCAATTTCATCTACAGTTATCATCCCTGAAGCTGCCTGAAGTTGTGACATCTTGAAAATCAGAAGCAATCTGCAGTAAATAATTTGGACGGCAACTCTGAGAACCATCTGTCTGGAGGCAACTTTAGCATGCATTTTTTATTTTTATTTTTGCAAGATGCAACAGGGAGAAGCGGAACCTGGTGTGGTTTAATGGCTGAGCAAGTCAAGAAGAAAAGGAGAAACATGTTTTGCTTTCAGTGTCAACAGGAGGAGGATTGGCTTCCTGCTTGGACCTGGCGTTTTTACAAGGTATTCAGCAGACACATCAAGTCACCTTATTAGCAAGTCAGAAAAGAACCTGAGCTGGGACATAGAATTCCCACCAGATGATAGATTAGATTAGATAGGTAGGTAGGTAGAAGATAGGTAGATGATAGATAGATGATAGACAGACAGATAGATAGATGATAGATAGGTAGATAGATAGACAGACAGACAGAAGATAGACAGACAGAAAGACAGATAGATTTTCTCTTCTTCCAAACCCCAGCCACGTTTCATTCTATATCTTTATATTTTATTTCTTCTGCAATGGAGCCCAATCTTCGGGAAATGTCCATTTATCTAACAAGCAATGATCCAGTGATCAGAAATAATAGTCCCATCCTTTGGAGGATCAGGTGCAACCTCGATGGACAACAGATTCTCTTCCAAAGGACCAGGTTGTGATATTCCAGGACATTCTTATTGCCTCTCTTTTTTTTTTCTCCCCCAAGTTTGGACTGCAAGGTCAGCAGGACAGGCCCCCTTCAGTTTGAGATGCTCCCAGTCCAAGGTTTGTTTCCTCTTGGGACTGCTGCAGCCTTTGGGAAAAGAGGCCTTTACAAAGGCACCAGCCAAAACCCAAATTAAAAAAAGAGAAACGGATGCAGAGTCCAGCAAGGTTTGCACAGTCACCACCTGGAGTCCTTAGGAAATCCTCAGCTGCCAAATGCAAAGGAGGGCCGGGTGATGGCTTAATCCTTGGTGGCGAAAGCAGCCAGCTGCGTGCAGCGCACACCCCGGCAGGAACACAAACGAACAAAACAAAAACACAAAGCACCTCTCTGTGTATTCATTCAGACAAGCAGGGATGCACAGGGGAGGCTCCAAGGCAGGTTCTGCAGGATGCCCCCACCCCATCACATCCTGGTTTTAAGCCTGTTTGGATGCTCCTTTGACGGCTGACCTGTAGCGTCCGAGTAGAAATGGGAAGCTCGCCCTTTAAATCCACGCAGGCCTCGTTCACACAACCCCGAAGCACGCAACCGCCCCAAGCCAACCAGCCAACTGCCACCCGACCCACCCATCCATGCATCCATCCTCCCTGGCCTAGCCTAGCATGTTGCATGAAGTCAGCTCCCGGGTTGGGAAGGGAGGGGAAGGAATGGTAAAACACCACCTATATCGCCTTCCCTTCCCACGCTTCTCTAGCAGGCGGGTGATGCAAGCCAGCCAGCCTTGCCTTCCTCCTCCTGCATCTTGACATTCCTTGCAGACGCGCGTTGGACTCGCCAACTGTCAACATCAGCCAAGCTCCCCAAAGATGCCCCCCCTTTCCCTCCAGCTTCACGCAACGGCCCCAATTCAGACGACCAGGTGGGGAGCCCCCCGATCCCGGATCTACCTGTACCGCCCGGGTGAAGAAGACTCCCGCATCCGAGGCCAGCTTCTTCATGTTGAAATCCATGGCGTGGGGAAAGCGGCGAGGGCGACGGCTGGCTGGCTGGCTGGCTCTCCCCGCAGCAGAGCGAGCCGGCTGGGCTGGGCTGGGCTGGCGCTGCGGGCAGGCGAGGAGGAGGAGGAGGAGGAGGAGGAGGAGAGCAACGCCAGCGAACGGCCGCCAGCCTCGAGCGCCGCGGAACGCCCCGCCAGCCAGCCAGCCAAGCAGCCCCTTAAAGGCATCCAACCCGGCCGGAGCTGTCCAAGCCGCGCGTCAAAGCGCGGCCTTTTTACGCACCGTTCGTTTGCAATAGGCGAGAGAATAGAGTTTGGAAGGGGATCCTCGAGGTCTTCTAATCCAGCCCCCTGCTCGAGCAGGAGACCCTAGAACATTTCAGATAAATGGCTGTTCAGCCTCTTTCCAAAGCCTCCGGTGACTGAGCATCCGCAATTTCTGGAGGCAAGCTGTTCCACTGGTGATTTGTTCTCACTGTCAGGAACAACAGAGTTGGAAAAACGGCCTTGGAGGTCTTCTAGTCCAACCCCCTGCTCGAATAGGAGACCACATACAATTTCGGACAATGGCTGTCCAGTCTCTTCTTGAAAGCCTGGAGCTTTGGAGCATTCACAACTCCTGGAGGTAACTCTTCCAACTGATTAGTAGCTCTGACTGTCAGGAAAATCCTCCGTCCTTCTAAGCTGGTTTTCCCCTTGATCTGTTTCCATCCACTGCTTCTTGTCCTGCCTTCTGGTGCTTTGGAGAATAGGTTGACCCCCTCCTCTTCTTTGTGGCAGGCCCTCAAATATTGGAAGATGCCACCATGTCGTCCTTCAATTCATTCAACCAGACACCCCAATTTCTGCAAAGGCTCTTTGGAAGTTTCAACCTCCAGCCCCCTAACCATCCTTCTTGCTCTTCTCTGCAATGATTAGTGGGGCCGGGAGGGTCACCCTCTGGTTGCAAAGGGAGCAGAGCCATGGGAACGTGCTTGGCAACCTTGCCGAAAGATGGATTTAAAGCCCCCAGCTAAAACCAGGTTTAATGCCTTGTCACTGGCATTAAGGTTCCAGGCTTGTGCATCTTACAAAAGTAAAAATAAATCAGTTTATGGTTTGTCTGGTAGGAAGCCAGAGATGAAACCTTGTATTCCTATTTTAATTTAAAGTGCAATTAATATATTGTTCAAAACAGACTTCTCATTCAAATGAGGGCGGAAATGCATGTTTCTAGTCCCTATTTTTATTTCATGCCCATAACCTCTTAGACAGGTGCAGAAGTCCCTTTAAGAAGAGCCCCGCCCCTCCGCTTTCCACGTCGCGCCGGAGCCAATCAGCTGTAAAGCCACGCCTCCTTTTCCCATTGGGAAACAAGGACGCCGCTCTGGTTGCTCAACCGCACAAGATTGTCTTGCGGTAAGTAAGGTAAGCGACCAAAAGGTGGCTATTGGTCCGCTGTGAGACGGGGTGCCGTTTCAATTGGCTGAGACGGCTGCCAGTCTGCGGTCTCACTTCGGTGCTCCGCCCCTGGGCGGAGATTAGACAAGCTAGACTGCGCGGCTGCGATCGAACCGGGAAGGAGACCCTGTCCTTCTGCAGCCATGGCGAGCGGAGCGGTATGGTGAGAGCTCCCCCCAATTTGGAAAATGGTATTGGCTACCTGGCTTAGGTCAGACGGGCGGCGGACTCTTCCATTATGGGTTGTGGGGGGGGAGCTAACGTTTTAAGATGACTTTTTTCTTGCATAGCCGGCTTTCTACCGGAGCTGGGAAAGTGAATTTCTCCTAAACAGGCGCCTTGCGTTGTGTTACAACTGCTTCCCCTGCCATAATTGATGCGCGCCCGGCGGGTTTGCTGACAAGGGTAATAGCAAAAGTGCAAGGTGTGCAAATCACACGCACCAGCCGGTTTCGCGTGTGCAAGCCCTCTCGCCCCCGTCTCCAAGAAAGCCGAGCTCGGTGGATGCTAATCAGGTGCGTCTCTGAGAAAAAAAAAAAAAGGAAAAGTGCTCAGCTGGGGAAATGAAGAGTAGAGCTTCCAGGTTCAGGAGCAGTCTACCTGGAATGCCATTTTTTTAGTTGTTGTTGCATGAGTTGGATGCTTCAAGCCTAGCTTTGCAAGGAAACAGGAAAGGTCTTTTTAGCTCACCTGTTTGCCTGGGGCTTCTCAGCCAGAAGGGACAGGAGAAAAAAAAAACCTGAATAAAAATGTTCTAGAGGAAAAATCCTAAGCCAGAAAAATTATGGTATTTGAGTGGCAGTTTTGTATCAAAAGCTTTTCTTGGGTTACACCAAGCTTTTATTTTATCAATTTGGAGGAACTGGCTGGACCGGATTTTTGTAATCGGGGAGCAAACCAGAAACTTTCTCAAAAGTCACGGCTAATTACGTTCAAAATGGTTTTTATCCATATTGCGCATAAAATACCCCATTCTGAGCAATAGGGAATTGTTGAAATGGGCCATTTCAAATTGGGATACTGTGAGAATTAAGACATTTTGCAGGAGGAAGGGGAACTGGATATCTCCGCTGCCTTGAGTTATTTGCAAAAGTATTCAAGGCAGGATGCAAATATACACAAAAGTAAATAAAATTGAGTTGGGTGACCTGATTTACGACTGCTGCAACTTAGGGCTGTGATGGGCAGGCTCGTTGTAAGTCGAGAACCAACTGGAATGAGATGGATCTCTCATACAACCATAAACTCTGCTGGTTTTCTTCTGGGATTTCTGTAAAATGTTGTAAATAAATCTTCATCCAACGGGGTTTGTCCTGAACTTTTAACAATTAGCCTGATCCAACATTTTCGTTCTTCTGGTTCTCCAGTTTTGTGTCTTCTTCCTCTTTGAGTTTTCCACCATTTTTCCAACTGTTTTTTGTTTTTGGCCTCTGCTCCAGGAAATAGATGCACTTTCGGAGGCTGATGGTAGGATCCTGCGTGACGCTGGACTGCTGTATGAACAGCACAACCTCACTGGCGACAACCCAAGCCCATTTCCAACATGGCGTTTCAGAGGATGGAGGGCATGTCCATTATCCAGGCTTTGGCCATGACCGTCGCAGAGATCCCCGTGTTCCTTTACACCACGTTTGGACAGGTAAAAGGCCTGAAGGCTATAACAGAGAATTGACATATTTGATTATTAATGTTTTAACTGCAACTAGAATTGTATTTGCTCAAAATTGGAAAAATGAGAAAATTCCGATAGAGGAGGACAAGAAATATGTACCAACCAACGCACTGTATAATTGAAAGGTTTTATTTGTTGTTTTATGTTTGTTGTTAAAAATGAAAACAACTTTATTAAAAAAAAGAAAGGACAGGGAAAACACATTTAGGGTGAGAGGTGTGATGGGTGAGCCTAGATCAGGGGTCAGCAACCTTCAACACTCAAAAGAGCCATCTGGACTCATTTCCCACACAAAAGGAAACACTGGAAGCCACAAAACCTGGGTGGGCATGGCCAACTCAACGCCACTCCCACCCAGTCATATGACACACACCTGCCCGCCATACCTACCCAGGTTTTGTGGCTCACGGTTGTTTTCTATGGGAAATGGGTCTCTCTCCCTCCCATTCCTGCTTTTTGTGTTTTACCTTCTCAGGCATGGCGAGGAGTGACTGGGAGGGGAGGGCGGGGCCAACCAGTGTTGGGATCACCCAACAGGGAACCACAGCAGAGGGCCCAAAGAGCCGCATGAGGCTCCAGAGCTGCGGGTTGCTGACACCCAGCCTAGATGCTAAAGTTGCCTTGTTTTGCTTTTCCGGCTCTTCAAGTCGGCCTTCTCTGCGTTGAGGGTCGCCCCCGGTCTACGGAAAGTGCTCTTCGCCACGGCTCTTGGGACGGTGGCTTTGGCCTTGACAGCGCACCAGTTAAAGCGGCGACGGCGACGGAAGAAACAGATCGCTCCAGAGAAGTCCAGCGCCAAGCCTCTGGTAGCTCCAGTGCCTATCTTGCCCACCTGCCGGGTTCCCTCCATGAAGAAAGGTGATGATGGTCAAAGCTTTTTGGCCAGGCATATTTTTGAACATGTTGGCTAACCTAGCAGGTGGTAGGTGCCATCTATAAAGCATTTTACATAAGTTTTCTTCATACAAAGGTGCCGTTGTTCATTTATAATTTCTTCCCTGCATATATTTTGCCATTTCTCTAGTTCTATATTATGTGCAAAGTTTTTTGGCCCCCGTATCGTGGTTTCTTCTACTTGTTCATCTTCCATTTTCAAATTGAGTAGAAAGTTATATAGTTTTCTCCATCGGTTTTTCACTGGAGTTCAACAATATCCACTTGAAGATTGTTCTTTATGAAAGCTATACATTTTCGCATCTTTAGCAGATTGTATTTGCAATTGAGGTCACCATGATAATTCCAACTTCCTGGTCTTCAAGATCATGTTTAGATTTTAGTTTCCCTTCAGTATTCCAAATACCTTTATAGGTCTACATTTTCTCAAACGTCACCAGATTTGGATGAACAAATGCTTCCATCATTGAAAACCATCCTTTTTTTTATTGATTGATTGTAAATATTTTTTTAATGGATTGGTAAATTTATTATTCCTTTTTTATTCACTTATATTCCCCCTTTATTATTTTTATAAGTGGCAAATATGGCTGTTCCTCCTATTTTCCATGCAACAACAACTTTGTGAGATGTTGGGAGAGAATGAGTAGCCCAAAGTCACCCAGCTGGCTTTCGTACCTAAGGCAGGACTAGAACTCATGCTCGCCTGGTGATGGGTTCATAGTCACCCAGCTGGCTTCTGTCCCTTAGGTGGGACTAGAATTCACCATCCTTGCATCGATCAGCTGAAAGTCACCCAGTCGACTTTTATGCCTAAGGCAGGCCTAGCGTTGTGCACTACAAACTTGTTCTTTTTTTTTCTTTCTCTCATTTTCTTGCATTTTTCCTAATTTCAGGTTATTCCAGCCGTCGGCTGCAAAGCCCCAGCAGCAAAAGCAATGACACCCTAAGTGGGATCTCCTCCCTGGAGCCCAGCAAGCATTCCAGTTCTTCACACAGCCTGACCTCCGTAAGAGATGCTTGGGTCTTTCAGACCCACGGGGGGGGGGGGGGGGGAAGAGAAGCAGCTGTGACAGGTAGTCCTTCCTACAGTTCACTTAGTGACCAAAAGCTACAACTTTGTCTAACGACCGTTTTTCAGATTTACAACAGTTGCAGCATCCTGAGGGTCAAAATTCAAAACATTTGGCAACTGGCATGTACTTATGCCCGCTGCAGTGTCCCAGTGTGGTTGTGTGTGTGTGTGTGTGTGTCAGGTGATCAATCCCTTTTTGCAAAATCAACAGGGAAGGCCAGATTCACTCAACAACCTTGTGACTAACTTAACTGCAGGGAATTCATTTAACAAGAAGATTCATAAAATGGGACAAAGCTTGAGAAGCGTCACGATCAGCCAACAGAAATTTGAGGCACAATTGTTGTACGTCGAGGGATCCCTGAAGGCGATGATGCATGCATGTTTTGTGCCACAGCCTTTAGCTAAAAATACTTCCTCTGCTGCAAGAAAATTTTGAGTGGAAGATAATTGCAAGTGTTTTGAAATAGTTCAAGATAGGGAGTATTTTTGCCCCGAGGCTATTTATACCCGGATCTGGTGCAGGATAAATACAGTGGCATTCCTTCTTCTACAAACATCTGTGGAATTACAGGCTGTCTGTCTGCAGAAAAAAACATGTTTTGGAAAAGGCAAAGAAATGCGTGGATAGAAATACAGGGAGTCCTCAACTTATGACACCCTCTCCCCCCAAAAAAATTATGTTGCTAAACTAGACATTCCTTAGCTGAGTTTAGCCCCATTTTATGAACATCATAAATACGAGCCCATTGCCAAGGGTCTGAATTTTGATTACGTGGCTGAGGGGATGCAAGCCGTAAGTGTGAAAAATGGACATAAGTGCAAAACAGCCCTGTCCCTTTTTTCAGGGCCACTGTTGTAACTTTGGCCACTAAAACAAACGCCGAGGACTACCTGTAATCAGGTGGAACTGAGAAACAGCTGAATACCAATTTGTATTACGATAGAGCAGTGGTTTGAAGGTAACATTAGAATCCTAGAAGGGCTGGGACTTTGGAGGTCATCCATCTCCACCCCAAGCGCTTAACCAGATAAACGGAGGTGAAAAATTGTCAATGGCAAGGATCACGATGAGAGGGGAATATCAGATGGAAGGCAATCACGATGCAACATTTTCCTGCAATTTTTTGGAAACACCCTCCCCCCCCCCCCCCCTTCAAAACAGCCATCACTTGATTGGCTAGAACTGAGAGGAAATAAGATTTTAAAGCTAGCGGGAATCAGACAGCACCAGAAAACCACTGCAAAATATAACCTAAGACTTGCTGTAATTAAATTCAGGTTTAATGCCCTCATAACTCGAGCTGTGGTACATTGGTGCTAAAATATTAGAAGGGTGACATGGAATTTATTTTGGGAATGCTCTGTTCTGGCTAACCTGTAATATGCAGTCTTTGGTTTTTGACTAATTGCTTAACTGGAACTTCAGCCTGTCTGTGAGTCACTGTGATACTTGACCTCGAACACAATTTTTTGTGGCCTTGGTTAGTTGACCTTTTCACTAGTGCTTGCTTGCTCTACCTAAGATTTCAAGTGGAGAGGCTGTATTTTGGTCCTGTAGCTTGGAAAAATCACCTGTATTTTTTATTTCTGTTTTTTAAGCTTACTGCCTGCTGTTTTAAGTAAAGAAGGCAGGATGGGCATTTTAAAAACTGCATTCAAATTGGATTGCTTACACGCCTATATTCTCTTCTGCCAACACATTCCTGCCTTCTCTTGGTTTAAAGGGCAGCTCAAGTTGGCTTTTCAAAAGATTAAAAGGTAGTTTCTTGGGTTAAACATTTTCCCAAGAATTCTCTCCCTGAAAATTTCAATTTTATGTGTCACAGGGTTGTTGTAGGGAAATTAGGAAAGAGTACAAGGTATATAGAGTGCCTTGAGTTATTTGTAATAATAATAATAATAATAATAATAATAATAATAATAATAATAATA
>BLBF01000074.1:7729356-7768594 GCA_015471245.1 Laticauda colubrina
ATCTATCTATCTATCTATCTATCTATCTATCTATCTATCTATCTATCTATCTATCCAGAAGAGTTTAAGATGGCAGAAGATATGCAGTTAGTTAAAGAGAAAAAAAATCTTTATGTGATTTTTGTTTTTAAATGGCTCGAAATCACAAAGTCCTGGCAGCTCATCCTTATCCCTCTTTCTTTCTTTCTTTTAATATGATGCAATGTGATACAGCCAGGAGATTGCCAGGATGAACAGTCTGTAAAAAAATGTGAAGCAAAAAAAATATATCTGTGGTCTATACATACATTTACAATATTTTATATTTGTATATTTCATGTTTTCATCCCCTCTGTGTTTTTATCAAAATGTGAACATGCCGTAGAATAAATAAATAATCCTCTCTCTCTCTTTCTCCAGCACCAGATTTTGCAATATCTGAAAGACATGTTTGACCTGGACATTGTAAGGTACACAACGGTGACCTTATTAGCCGAAGACATCCTTCAGCTCTCACGGCGCCGCAGTGACATCCTGCTCAGCTACTTAGGAGTAGAGACCATTCCAGAGATCAATGGGATTCTGCAAAATGATGATGTTTCCTTCAGTAGTTTCAACTAAACCACTTTGTTTAGACAGTTTGGAGATGATGAATTGATTTGTTTTCTCCTTTTGAGAGGAGACTGGCTTCTGTAGTTCGGAGGCTGAAGATGGACGGCAGCAAAACATTCTCTATTTGAATTGTCTAACTTAAAAGCAATTTTGAATGGTGGTTCTCCACCTTGGCAACTTTTAAGAGAGGTGGGATTCAAGTCCCAGAATTCCTCAGAATTCCCCAGCCAGAAGAGGGAGTTCTGGGAGTTGGTCCACCCATCTTAAAATCACCATGATTGAAAAACACTGATTTAAAAGCTGTTTAACAGCCCCAGATGTGTCCAGCATTATCCAGGCGGGAAGGTTTTGCCAGGAAGCCATGCCTGTTTCTAGTTATTTAATACTTGCATAAATTGTGGCCAAGCCCCTGTTCTAATACTCCTGTTGTGAGATTAGTGCACAAGGACACTTTATTCCCTGTGAAATTTGAAAAGAAAGACAAGTGGGGAGACCTGTAGGGACCTTTTGCTCCTTTGATTTAGAAAATTCTGATTTAATTTTTTTTAACTGAATTTATTTTACTGTGTCTATATCAGCATTCTTCAACCTTGGCCACTTGAAGATGGGTGGACTTCAACTCCCAGAATTCCCCAGCTAGCATTGCTCTAAGATGTCTAGACTTCAACTTCTGGAATGCTCTAATCAGCATGCTGGCTGGAGCATTCTGGGAACTGAAGTCCACCTATCTTCAAGTGAAAAACACTGGTCTGTATGTACAGTCAAACTTTTAATAACCTTTCTTTAAAGATTCTCGCATGTATGATGGTCTCAGATGGAAGACCCTCTATGAAGGAGATGGATGAGAAAGGAAGGAAGGGAAAGGAAAGGAAAGAAAAGGAAAGGAAAGAAAAAAGAATAAAAGGAAAGGTAGGTTGGATCTCACTATGCCTTCTGATAAGGATCAAGTATTTCAGTGAAGTCTTGCAAGAAATGTTTTACTCTAAACACCAATTGGCTTGAGAGCTTATTTACTTTAATAGATGAGATAAACTTCCAATTTTATTCTTGTCTCCGGCATCTTTGTCGCCATATTCCAAAAATTGGGAATTTTCTCTATCAATCTGAATGTACCTTCTTCTCCCAGCAATGGAGGGGAATTGAATTCAAAACTGCCCAACTGTAGATTTCGCAGAATTGAAGTCCTGCAAGCTCGTAAATAAATATTTATTTATGCACTTGCAAAACTTCAATTCTGTTAAAAATATATTTATTGATTAATTTCTCCATCAATCTGAAGGCACCTTCTTTCTCCCAAAGATGGGGGAATTGGAACACAAAATTCCCAACTTCCTGATTGTGGATTTTGCAGAATTGATGTTCTCGATTTGACCTTGTGGCATTTTGTTGGCCACGGATTCATTGATCCTGAATCAAGAAGGAGGATAGTGAGATGTAATGATTGCATTAAAATAATCCTGAATGCAGCATTTGGGGCCAGATTTGATGAAGTTAAAAAAAACCCAGTCTGCTTAGGGATGGTGGGATGCAATTTTGAGATAGTCTTACTTTAAGGGGTCAACTGAAACTCCCAAGCTTCCCATTGTAGCCCCCCTTGGGTGGGAGGACAAATGAAATCCCACTGGATAAGAATGTTCCATGTTGTAGATGCACTGAGATTTTTCAACAGGGTGGATAACGGTCTTTAGAGCAGTGCCTCTCAACCTTGGCAACTTTTAAGGTATAAGGACTTCAGCTCCCAGAATTTCCCAATCAGCATACCTATACTGGTTGGGGAATTCTGGAAGCTGAAGTCCACACATCTTAA
This sequence comes from Laticauda colubrina, assembly GCA_015471245.1. NCBI lineage: Eukaryota > Metazoa > Chordata > Lepidosauria > Squamata > Elapidae > Laticauda > Laticauda colubrina. The sequence continues at coordinate 7,731,755 of BLBF01000074.1, forward strand.
AAGTTGCCACGGTTGAGAGACATTATCTTAGACTGCTCATTACACTGGTTAAGGCACTTTTAAATCTCCTTTTAATTACTATTATTGAAGCAGTTGAGTTGATTTTCGAACAAGTCAATACATTGAGGCTGAGTTGTTGAGTTTTCCATACAACATGGACGAAAGAGTTTTCTCTTTTGCATCTTGGGAGTTTTAAGGGGAAATATTTTAGCTTCATGGGTATTTCTTGCAACAGATTCCAAAGGTAGCCTTTTATATCAACTCTATAACAAATTATAGTTTTGAATTGAGGAACTATGAATGTTGAATGGGAATGCTCGAACCTAAATATTTGTGTTAAGTTTTAGCTTCTCTTGATTTGATCTGGCTGCCTGTTGTTCGATGAGACTTCATTTCGAACTATGGCAAGGAGATTAATCTTGCCCAAGAAAAAAACTCCCAATTTGCAAGGACAAATTCAAAAGTACAATTTGGTGATTGCCACAGTTGTTTACTTTTTTAATTCTGAGGAGCAATGAAGAGTTTTTTGGAAGCATGAGAATGTATCCAGAATGTAGATCAAGTGTTATAATCATTCCTCCCGGATTTATACTAGTTTTGAACCCTGCTCTGAAGTTGAATGTTTGCTCCAAGGTGCCCCTTGCATTCCAACACCATACAAGTCATGGTTAAACGTCTTAAGAAAGCCATCAACTTTTCATGCAAGTTTTTATGCTGCCTAATTTACCCTGAAGGAATTCCCATGGAGTCCTCAGTTTTCAGGGTTTTTTTCCCCCCAGTTTTGGACTGGGATGGTGGGATAATCTTATTTGTGGATGAAAATGGCTGTGGTAAATCTTGTGGTCTACATGAGCCTGCTCGGGTCTGTTGCTGGATTGAAAACCAAGGTGGAAATCAGGTGATCAGATTGATCAGAATCTACCTTGATCAGTTCTGGGCTGGAAGAGCAGCTTTGTGTAACACAGAAATCAACTGATCAGGAGTGATCAAAAACCCTGCCTCCCATCAACCCTGGGCATTCGGTGGCAGCTTCTTGTACCCAAATCGACTGGCTCTTTTTGCTCACTTGGTGTGACAATTGACAAGTGATCTTGGCACTTTTTGAGTAGCTGGCAGAGTTCCCAACCATCATGGCCACCTTTTCCTTCAGATCTGGACATTTTCAGCTGGGGAAAAGTTGACTTTCCTGCCCGCAAATCAAAGGGTGGCGGAGAGATTGTGATTGTGTCCTTGGATATTGCTAAATACTAAACATCATGTGTCCATGGGAAGCTGGGGGGGGGGGGGGGAGGGAGAGAAATATTCTGGGAACTACATAGTTCATCAACATCTAAAGCAGTGTTTCTCAGACTTGCCATCATTTAAGATATACGGATTTTTAACTCCCAGAATTCTGTAGTCAGTTTGCTGGCTTGGAGAATTCCGGGAGTTAAAATCCACACATCTTAAATGATGGCAAGGTTGAGCAAGTGTGATCTAAAGCTCCGGAAATCCCTTCCTTTTTGTTAAAAGAAGAGGAAACTTCACTTTCAGAGAATATTACCGGAATATTATGTGGAAGGAGTTGAATGGAATTTTGTGCCTCGTTATTTTGGTTGTTTGGACTTTATTTCTCTCCCCCTTTCCGAGATGTTATTATGCTTCTCATTCCCCTTTGCAACTAAATTTTTTCTATCCTATTAGAACTTTTGGCACTGAAAAAAAAATCAAATAAATATTTCCTTTATTATTAAACTGGTCCAGAGTGTTCTCCTTTTTCCACTCTTTCAATTTAATGGAAGTGATGGAGATTTTTTTTAAAGCTGTCTCCACTTTTGCGTGCACTCTCATTGAAGCCCATCATCCACTAAACTTAATGGAAGTGATCCCTTACACCAGGAGAATGTATGTAAAGCTTCTTGGTTTCTCTCCTTGTGCAATCCAGCCAAGCAGATCTCATTAAATAGAATTTCTGTTTCATTTTATCCTCTGCATGGTCTCTCTGGACTGATGGCGATGAAATTCTTACTTTGATTTTCTACAGTGCCATCTCACATGTGCCCATTTGTATATTTACTGGATTAATTGACCCCTAGTTCAGCAATTAAAAAAAAACAGACACTAAATACTTCTGGCAAACAACCAATTTTTTCCCATTTCCATTGGGGTCAATAATATGATAGCTAACGACCCAAAGTAATTTGCTTTTATTGTTTCTGCATCTTGTTTTCTGCTGCTCCGTTCTGGCTTGGCTTGCCTGCTAATTGCATTGCATGTCTCCGGGGAACTGATCTCGTGCAGATGGTGCTCTCAAGAGAGGATGAAATGAGAGAGAGGAAAAAAAAGAGAATTTTCTTCTTGTTTCAAATCCTTGAAGTCTTTGTGTGGTGTGAACACACACAAACACCTCTACTGTGTTTTACAAGGATGGAGGTTTCTCTAGCCCACTCAGTAAGCTTTTATTTTGTGCAGGGTTATTGCAGAGCTTTGAAATAGGACTAAAATCTCACTGTTTGAATGTTTGTGTCATGTCTACAGATTTTTTTTTAATGAATTCACAGCAGATGAAGACAAAGGAGGGCAAAGCTTTTGTCTGGTTCAAATTGACAAAGCTCAGAGATCAGAGAAAAGGAGGTTTTAAAAAATTTTTTATTGATATATATATATATATATCCCACCTTTATTATTTTTACAAATAACTCAAGGTGATGAATATATCTTAATATTCCTCCTATTTTGGGGGAGTTTTTAAATGGTTTTAAGTTGCAAAAGTTGGGAAGAGCACCAGCACTGTGGTTTGCAAAGAGGACTTAGCAGGTTCTTTCAGCCTAGCTTAACTGTGGTTTATTCAACAATCTAGGGTTAAGGCATGGCTTGAACAGGCCACCATCTGGCCCATAATAGCCCTGAGTCACAACAGAGGCTGAATGCGGCCCCACAATGCACCGCGCTCCCATTCAATCGCTCCTCAGCCCGCCATCTATTCCCGAAGATCTGATTGGCTCTCAGCGGGAGCGCGCGAGGAGGGAGGAGAAGAAGCAGTGAGGGAGGGCGGACCCACCGAGCAACTTCTCAGTTGGCGAGGTGAGCCAGCCAATCGTCGACGGCCGCTCGGCCCGCTTCTCCTGCCATTGGCTTTCTCATCTACCTGGTCCCGGCTACGGGCCGGGCCTTTGTGATTGGTTGCTTGATTCCAAGGGAAGGATAGGCCGCGGGGGTGTGGTAGTATTCGAGGGTTGGTTGGAGGCCACACCTGGCGAGCTTCCCGATTGGCCGAGCGGGCCAAGCAGGCACGCCCATTGGCCGCCCCGCCCCGTGTGTGCCGGCCGATTGGCTGTGGCCGCCCGGCCCGGTATCCGGGTAAGATGGCCGCAGTCGGAGAGTGCTCGATCCCCGTTCCGTGGAATTCGGTGTCTCTGACTCACGTCGAGTACCCGGCAGGTAAAAAGCGCTCTTTCTTCCTCGCGCGGGGCCTTTTAACTTCAGCCCAGGCCTGAGGGGATGTGAGGCGGGAGGTGCCAAATAGTGAGCCATTGATGAGCGGCGGACGGGCGCGCATGCGCATTGGGGCAGCGACGCTGCTAGCAGATAGGGAGCCGCTGGCTGCTGTAGTGCGCATGCGCGGTACCTCCTGGGCTTTGCTTTGATAGTACACAGCCAGGACATTGGGGCGGGGGTGCCTTTCTCCCCCCCCCCCTCCATTGCAACTGCTTCCCGGGTCTTTTGCAAGCCTCCCTCTCCCCCTCTCCCTCAGCTGTGGAGGTGGGCTTGATTGGGCTGTGCCCCCCCTTCCCCAGGACAAAGCACCCAGTTTTGCACACTTTGCAATTTATGATGCCAGGCTGTGCGTGGACCCTCATGGCCCAGCCAGGGATTGGCACGGTGGAAACCTTTCCCCTCCCTTTTGTCCTGGAAACAGCTCTGCAAGTTCCCAAGCAAGGAATGGCTTCTTTGCACTGCAACCTTTATTTTACATATGTTCAGTTTGACAGTTTTAAATGCTAGCATTTTAACCCTGAGAAAGGGATATTCCCCTTTCTTGGTAAATAACGGCTTTCATGCTGTCTTTTGGATTTCAATTGGGAGCTGCCCAGAGTTGGTTCTAAGATGGACAGCTACAGGAACATTTTAAATTAAAAAAACAACAACAATAAGTTATTTCTCCCTTTCCTCCAGGGCTCAAAAGTTGGATTCCCCTATTAATTTCTTTGTTCCATACCAACCACAACCCTGTGAAGTAAGTTGTGCCAAAGGAGCAGGAGTCCCCCACCCCACCCCCAAATTGCCAGCCAGGGCTCAAGGCTGAGGATGGATTTGCACCCAGGGCTTTGCTGTCCTGGCCAAGCATTTTGACTACAATCCCCAATCCCCTTTAATCTGTAAATGATGTTGATCTGCTTCCTTTGCCAAACATGCAAACTGGCTTTGCACAACCCTCAGGCAGGTTTCCTAAAACCTAGCAACTTTGCTCACCTAATGTGCTGTGCTGGATGGTAAATTTGTGTCCAGCTTGCTGCTAAGAAATGGAAATTAAGTGCTAAGAAAGGCTGGATTGCTCAACCCAACCCAAACTGGCAAAGCTTGAAAATCACCCTGGTTTTGTTGCTTGTTTATTTAAGCCTGTTAAAGTTCAGATCGTACAAGCAACCCAAAATCCATTTGAATCCTTCTTTATTGCAAGACTCTTTGCAGAGTTTAGATCAAGGGAATGGCCGAATCGATGTGACACCCTGAACCAAAAAGTAGCCTTCTCAGTTTTCACTTCCATGTACCATTAATACCCCAAAGATGCTTTTGCAAAAACTGGACTTCCTTGAAAAGATTTCACTCCTTGGATGACAGGGGAACATTTTCAAGGGAAAAAACCCCAAGAAAATCCAATTGCCTTTTGGAAAAGCAGTTTTGGGACAATCATGACCTGAATTAATTGAAAATTTCCATAGACACTTGTGGTTAATAGTTTGGAATCAAATCACTTGAGTGAACTGAGGAAGCCGAGGTTCTGTTCACTGATAAATGTATCAATGTAAGCCATGATTTTACTTTCATGGATAAATAGGAATTTGAAGGGGTGTCTTCTAAACTGTTGCCCAACCTGGCATATTTTACACAGATTGGATTAGCACTGGCATTCCTCTCATTGTGCCCACACTTGTCTTCTCTTCCTTTTTGGAATTCCTGATGGTTTTAATGCCTTTATTAATCTGTATTTGGTGTTGCAATGTTGGATTCAGGTTTGCTTCTGTTATCAGATTCATGCTGTTTCTTATCAGTAGCAGAGCTAAGTCTGAAATGGGGGGTTACAACACAGCTAGCCTTCTAGATTTCTTTCTTTCATTTTTCCCCCCAATTTATCTTTAAGCTTTATTTGAGAGGTCGCCAGATTTGGAACAAAGCGTCAGAAGGAGGGGTAGGGAGAACTCACATCTCTTGCAACCTGCTTTATATAACTGAAGTTTTGTTCCCTCAAGTAAATTAAATAAAAAATATCCCTTGCTTTCCTTAAGATATTAGCTCTTTTGGAGAAGACACAATCAGAGATGGATGGAAACAGAAAAGGTAGTTCTTGACTTATAGCCATTCGTTTAGTGATTGTTTGAAGTTGCAAAGCCCTGAAAAAAGAGACTTATGACCATTTAACAACTGCCTCACTTAGTAGCAGAAATGTTGGGCTCTATTGTGGTTGTAAATTGTAAGTCAAGGACTTAGAATCTGAGGTGTAAATACAGTCAAGCTAATGCGTTTTTGCATCTCACCTCTGGGGCTACCAAACAGGAATAGTCTCTGAGGTAGCACAGAGTGCCTTTTCCTCGGCCAGCTTCCCAAATCAGACCCTCGTGTTGGGCAAGGGTTTTTTTTGCAACAGGGTGTGGTATTTCCGAGCAGAGCCTACATTTTGGCATCCTTCTGGGTTTTTTTTTTATTTTCCTTTCTAGGCACTCAGTCCTGTGGACGATAGGCAAATCGTAGCAATAAAGCACATATATTATTTATCTCTGATATTTAGCTGCCTCCTCTCCTGTTTCCAGAATGATGCTGGGTTACTTAATGCCTGCAAGCTGCATAGAGTCACTGGTTGTGTGTGTGTTTGTCTCAAATAACATTAGTTGGTCATCTCATTTTGAGTTTGATGTAGAGATGGGGGTTTTTAAGTGCCTTCCAAGAGGTTCTACAGACCCTGCCTGGCTTGGCTTAAAACAGAAGCAAATTTGTTCTTGGTGCTCTCTGAGCTTGGTTGTTTTCTTGCAGATGTTTCATGACACAACTAAGTAACATCATCAGTGCTAGAAGGGAATGGGGTTTGCAGAGAGGAGGAGGAGGATTATGAAGTCCTTGGGGGGTGGGGTGTCTCTGAGTTTGGTTGTTTTCTTGCAGAGGGTTCATCACCCAACTAGGTTACATCATCAGTGTTAGAAGGGAGTGGGTTTATAGAAGGAGGAGGACTGTGGGGTCTTTGGTGCTCTCTGAGCTGGTTTGTTTTCTTGCAGATGTTTCATGACCCAGCTAGGTAACATCATCAGTGCTGGAAGGGAGTGGGGTTTGTAGGGAGGAGGCAGCTGCCAAGGGTTCTCAATGCTGGAGACAGATACCCTTTCAGGAGTTGCCCTACCACTTGGTTGTGGTAGGATATTATATAAACACCATAGGATATTTCGGCAAGAAGACAAGCTGTTTATTTTCTGTGTCACTCTGGAAACATCTGCAAGAGAATAACCAAACTTAGAGAGCACCAAGGATCCCATAGTCCTCCTCCTCCTCTTCCTCCTGGTCAGGCATTGGGTCGCGGCATGCCAGAAACCGGGCCCTGCAAACAAACAAAGTCCCATCCGTGGGATGTAGGCAGCATGCAAAACTAGGGCCCCTCCAGTCCGCAGGAAAAACTCTCTCCACAGAACCTAGTGCCCAAAGGTTTGGGGGCCGCTTGATGTAGGCTACCTTTCAGGGCGCATTCGCTGGATGCTCCACCGAGTTGATGGAAACACAGTCCTTCCTTAGGCCAGCAGTTGCAAGCCATTTTGTTTCGAGGGTGAAAACAGACAAATTGCACCTTATGTCCCTGTTTCTCTGCTTCCTGCAAGCTGAAAGCTCGTGGGCCAAATTGACAAGTGGCTAGCTATTCAGGATCACTTTCATAACCTCAGCAGGGAACAAAAAATAAAGTAAAATATCCAACTCTTTAAGTTCTACCTTCTCCTTTTCCTGCTTTGCTGCGAAGAAGGCTCCCTGCAGTGGCCGGATAAATTCAGTTGCCAACTTAAAAGGAAGCTGCCCTGTGGCTGATTTATTCCTAGGGGCTGCATCATAATTAATTTCCTAGAATTAAAGCGAGGTGGACCGTAATTCACCAGGAATCTGGTCCGAAGTCTTTGTAAAGCACTCCGAAGCACGCTTTTTTTCATCGCATCTTCTGAAGTCCAGTTAGCATAGGTAACACTCTGCCGTCCGTAGGATAAAGCCGCAGGATATCATTTATTTTAATTTTTAATGTTTTTATTTTAAGTTTAAAAATGAGTGACAAAAAGGGTTTCCTTACTTCAAAAAAGTTCATTTAGTGCCCGTCCAAAGTTACAATGGCACTGAAAAAAGTGACTTGTGGCCACTTCTCACACTTAATGATTGTTTCAGCATCCCCAAGGTGACATGATCAAAATGCAGATGTTTGGCAACTGACTCATATTTGTGATGGCTGCAGTGTTCCCGGGGTCACGTTTTGCAACCTTCTGACAAGCAAGTGGGGAGACCAGATTCATTTTACAAACATGGCAGGAAAATGGGGCCAAACTCACTAAGCAAATGTCTCACTTAACAGCAGAGGATTGGGGCTTAAGTGTGAAAAACGGTCCTAAGTCGTTTTCTCAGCACTGTTGCAACTTGGAAAGGTCCTTAAATGAATAGGTTGTAAGTTGAGGGTTACCTCTAACTGCCACTGAACCCGGCCCTCTGAAAGGCTGAGCATGGCCCCAACTTTCTCACATCTGAAGCATCTGCCACAAGCTGCCATCCGAGAGGAAACAGTGGCCGGGTGGCTGGGAGAAGGATGTGGTTTGGTTTCCATTCATTTGACGTGCTTCATGTCGTTTTAAGGCAAAGCTCCTGTGGTAAACCTCATTTTTTAAATCTGATTTTAGGGGGAAGCTGCATTTTTGTCTCTCTTCAAATCTTCCCATGCATAAAGGAGAGCTGTTAGTATTAACATGTTTTTATCTCTGCGTGTCATAGTAGTTGAAGCTAGGTGGATAAAAGTGGTGCTTCATGATCTTCAAAACTTGGTTAGAAGCTGGTACCGAATCGGTGGAGGGATGGGTATGAATCTTAGTCTCTTGCCTTTTTATTGTTTTTTCTAAAAGAGCATGTAAGCATGGATAGTTCCCGATCGACAACTATTCGTTTAGATTGCTCAGTGTTAACAGCGGGGCTGAGAAAAGTGGCTTATGTCACTTAGCAGCACAAAGTCAGTCCAAGAAGAGAGAGGGGTTTGTGGAGGGGAGGACTTGGGTCTCTCTGAGATTAGTGGTTTTCTTGCAGACATTTCACGACCCAATTAGGTATCCTCATCAGTGCTGGAAGGTAGCACTGGGTAGATGCTAGCTCCCTTGTAGCACTGATGATGTTACCTAGATGGGTCCTGAAATGTCTGCAAGAAATTCTATAATATTTTCTATGTGATGTTCTATAACTGTTTGTAACAAACAGTTATAAGGGTGGTGTCTCCTTTCTCCTACTTGTTTGGGAGCTGGGGTTCCTATTTGCAAATATCTTTAATAAAGCCTTTTACATATCCTGGTTATCAAGTCTGTTATTTTTATACTCGCTTCTCTCAACCACCAAGGTTAGAAAGCACCAAGGACTTCACACTCCTCCTCCTCTTTCTCCTCCTCCTCCTTCCTAGCACTGATGAGGTTACCTAGTTGGGTCAAGAAACAGAGGGCACCAGGGTCCCCACAATTCAAGCCTGATTTACAAATCTTTTCTTCTATAGAGTCTTGGAAAAGCCTTGCTGCTCAGCAGCCCTTCTAGAAAGATGCAAGTTCTTTTCCCACATGCTCAGATCTCTGTCTCCCTCCCAGGTGACTTCACTGGCCATCTTCTCGCCTACCTTAGCCTGAGTCCCATCTTTATCATCGTGGGCTTCCTCACCCTCATTGTCTTCAAGAGAGAGCTCCACACGGTAAGTCACCCTGCCTGGGTCACTCTCTCAAGATCTAGAGCACAATCCCCCATCAACATCAATCCTCAAGAATCAACAAGACTATTAGAAGGGGAGGGGGGGTCATTGTTATTATATACACTACAATGTAAAGTCACAGTTGCCGGTCCTTTAGGTGGTGTTGGCCTTCATTCACATCAAGTTCTTTCGATGGACCGAGACTCTTATAATCGACAGGTAGTCCTTAACTTACGACCATAACTGAGCTCAAAGTTTCTGTTGTTAAGCGAGACAACTGTTAAGTTCGTCCCATTTTATGACCTTTCTTGCCACAGTTGTTAAGTAAATCACTGCAGTTATTAAGTCAGGAACACGGTTGTTAAGCAAATATAACTTTGCTTGCCAGAAGGTTGCAAAATTTGATCACATGACACCGTCATGCAGCCGTCATAAATACCAATCAGTTCCCAAGCATCCAAATTTTAACTGTATGACCCCGTGTATGCTGGTCGTAAGTGTGAAAAATGGTCATAAGTTACTTTTTTTTAGTGCTGCTGTGACTTCGAACATTCACTCAATGAATTGCTGTAAGTCAAGGACCACTTGTAATCCCTTGTGCAATCTTCACCCCGATCTCAACCTTCAGTAGAATCTCATTTCTATTTATTGGCTGAAGGAGTAGATAAATCTGGCCAATAAGCGATACATCGAATGACAAAGGCAGTCTTGCATACGGTTATTCTGCTTTTAAACCTCTCTTCTCTTTTGTAGATCTCTTTCTTAGGTGGGCTATGTTTCAACGAAGGGGTAAATTGGCTAATCAAGAACATTGTCCAGGAACAGAGGCCTTGCCCAGGTAGAGTACCACTCAACCACTCACGTGGATGCAGATAAGGGGGGTTGGTTTTGTGGCTCTGCTGGTCACTTCCGTGCAAAAAAGATGCTAAGACTCTGGAAAGAGTGCAGAGAAGAGCAACGAGGATGATTAGGGGACTAAAAGCTAAAACATATGAAGAACGGTTGCTGCAGCTGGGCATGTCTTAGTTTAATGAAAAGAAGGACTAGGGGAGACATAATGGCAGTCTTCCAATATCTCAGGGGTTGCCCCAAAGAAGAGGGAGTCAAGCTATATTCCAAGGCACCTGAAGGCAAGACAAGAAGCAACGGGTAGAAACTAATCAAGGAGAGAAGCAACCTAAAACTAAGGAGAAACTTCCCGACAGATAGAACCATTAACCGGTGGAACTTGCCACCAGAAGTTGTAAATGCTCCAACACTAGAAGTTTTTAAGAAGAGATTGGACAACCATTTGTCTGAAGTAGTGTAGGATCTCCTGTTTGAGCAGGGGGTTGGACTAGAAGACCTCCAAGGTCCCTTCCAGGATTCTATATCAAGGGGTCTTCAAACTTGACAGCTTTAAGACTTGTGGCCTTCAACCCCCAGAATTGCTCCTCCAGTCATGTTAGCTCAGGAATTCTGGGAGTTGAAGTCCACACGTCTTAAACTTGCCAAGTTTGATGACCCTTATTCTATATAATATGGTGTCTGCTAGAAGCCACAATGGTGTCAAACGGAGAGCAAGTGTAATGTGACAGCACACAAATGTAATTGCGTTGTACTGTTTTCTTTCCAACTCTGCAGAAGCCCACCTGTCTGTCCATTCGAAGTACGCAATGCCTTCCAGCCATTCCCAATTTATATGGTTTTTCTCTGTCTATTCATTCCTCTTCCTTTATTTAAGGTGAGTAGAGCTTGGTCAATCCTGGGAGTGAAAAGTTTTTTTTATTTTATTTTGGGCCTGGATGCAGACGTGCAAAAGGAGGCCCATTATTAATAACGAGAAGGAAAAAAAACCTTCCTTTTCATTTAGCGTAGGGTTCTTGATACAGAATGAGATAATCCAGCATTTTCTCTCTTGGTGGATCCATGGATAGCCAAGGTTCAGGTAGTCCTCAACTTACAACCGTCGTTTGATGACGATTTGAAGTTATACCACCATTGAAAAAAGTGACTTGCACTTATGACTATTGCAGTAGTCCCATAGTCACGTGACCAAAATTCATGTCCTTGGCCACTGGCCTGTGTAGAGGTAGCCTTCAATTTATAAACTGAGACTTCTCAAAAAAAAACAACTGAATGAAAAATTGGTGACCTTCCACCGCTGCACCATAGAGAGTATCTTAACTTACTGCACCTCTGTAGGGTTTGCCAATTGCACAGTGGCAGATAGGACAGCACTCCAGAGGGTTAATGTCATTGCCCAGAAGATCATGGGTTGCTCTCTCCCCTCTTTGGAAGAGCTCCCACTGCCTTAAGAAAGTTCAAAACAAGATCCATCTTATCCTGGGCAACCCTTTTTTTTTTTTTTTGAACTATAATAATAAAAACAAGGACAAATAGGCTGAAAAACAGCTTCTATCCCAGTGCAGTAGCTCTGTTGAATTCTACCATATGATGAAGTATAGGTATGGTGTCAGGGGTTTCCGGTTCAATGTGTGGTGTGTGAAGGATGTGTGTGTTTATTTTCATGGTCATGATGTGCACTGAAGTTGGTGTTTGATTTCGTTGTACGAGGTGCAGTGACAAGTAAACTGAACATTTTGTTTAATGACCTGCCGACTTCAAACTCCCAGAATTCTCCAGCCAGCTTTGGGCATCTCCTTCTCAGAAGTAAGATGCTGGTTTCTCGATTGCTGATTGAGGGGGCTTGCTTAATCTCTCCTAGGATGCACCAAACCAACAATGCCAGGTTCCTGGACTTGCTTTGGAGACACATGTTGTCTGTCTGCCTTTTAACCTTGGCCTGTCTAGTGTCATACAGCAGGTATGTTGTGGGGTGTTGTGAGGCTGCCTTCCTGTCCCCAGATGGCTGTGAATTTCAGTCCTCTTATCACAACCTTGAAAACTTTTTAAGATGTGTGGACTTCAACGCCCAGAATTCCCCAGCCAGCAATGAAGGCCACACAATCTTAAAATTGCCACTATAATAAACACTGCAAGTTGAGGGGCAAAGAAGACTAGGAATATTGGCCGAAAACTTGCATCTTTTCAGAGATAAAGAGCTAAATGGCACCCTCCCTTGCTTCCTTCCTTGATAACCTTTTTATTTTTCTCGGTAGGGTTTACTTACTGTATCACACCTGGAGTCAAGTTGTCTACGGAGGGTTTGTAGGAAGTTTCATGGCTGCCCTTTGGTTTCTCTTCACGCAGGAAATCCTAACGCCGTTGTTCCCAAGGATAGCTGCATGGTAAGTCCCACCTCTCCCTGTTCCGCAGTCCTTCTAAATTTAAAAAAAATGCACCTCTCTTTGTAGATAGTGGGGATATGCAAAGTTATTTGACTCTGGGATGGGGCATTCCAGAGAATGGTGGATTTCTACCTGGATCATGCCAAACCTGCTCCTTTATCACATCATTCCCAGTTTGGCATTTTCCAGAGAGAATCCTTCAAAGGGGAGGCAATTTGAGGTGGTATTAACAGAATCTGGCCCCGAAGCAGATCCGTTTTGTCTGGAACACATGTCTGGAATTTGCCTGAAATCAGAGGATTTATTTTCAGAAAATACCCAGAAATTACCTATCTAGGTAGTTCTTGAATTACAACCAAAAAATGTGACTTAGGCCCGTTTTTCACACTGTTGCAGTGTTCCCCATAGTTGTGTGATCAGGATTTGGGCACTCGGCAACCCAGTGTGTATTTATGGCAGTTGTGGCATCCCGGAGTTACATGAACAACATGTGTAACTTTCCCACCCGGCTTCCAACCAGCAAAAACAGTTGCAAAGTTGAATAATTCTTGGGAATTTTGTGGTTTTGTTGTTTCTTTTGAGCCCTGGAATTACAATTGTTGACACAAGTTTGTGTTCTGTCACAATAAACAGTCCCACAAAAAAACAGTCTTGCAATAAAACTCTCCCGTTTTAGCTTGAATCCGAGCCCTGATGTTGCATGGATTCAGTGGAAGAAGTTAAAAGGATTTGGCGATATTTTGGCTAACTTTACCTCCCTGCCTTTCTACCTTCCTTCCCCGCCCAACCTGCCTGCCTTTCTCCTTTTCGTTTTGTAGGCCGCTATCCGAGTTTTTCCTTATCCGGGACACCAGCCTCATCCCCAACATCTTATGGTTCGAATACGCGGTCAGCAGAGCAGAAGCCAGGTAAGCCACCATTGTTCACCCTGCCAGATAGTCACGGTTAAGCTTTCCTTAAGAGAAACGTGCACCCCTGACCCGTCTCCCTTCCCTCTCCTTGAAGGAACCGGCAGCGTAAGCTGGGCACCAAGCTACAATGAACGCCCACGTCTTTGGAATCGGACTACGCACTTCTGTATCCCGGCAGGCTGGAACGGAGCCACCTGCCCAGATCTTTTGAGGACGTAGCAAGGCGGCTTTGACGAGACGGATGGACGTGATTGGGCAAGGACAAACACAGAAGACCCCAGAGGCCTTTTCCAACGCGCTGGATTAATCCTGCTGCATGCCGAGTCCGTTCGCGAGCAGAACACCATTTATATATCGCAGGCGCACAGCGTTAGACTGGATGCTGCACCGGGATGCACCGGGAAGCAATTTTTGGGGGGAGGGGGGGCCCCACAAGTACCTCTAAATTGGATTGGGGAGGAGAGAAGAAAAGGCTGAAGCCGGCCGTTGGCGTAGTCCATCCACTTCAGCCGAGCTTGCATTCAGACACCGGTTGTCGGTTGGTTGTACCTGTGAATATTTAAGTTGGGGCCTGGGGAGGGGACCACGTACGCCTTTGGGGGGGACACGCCCGATACAGCTCTGTGACTTTTCTATTGAATTTCTTTTCTTTTTTTTTTTTACAAAACAACAGGAAGAAGAAAAAAAAAAGGCAATTTGCAGCATGCAATCCACACACTACTAATATAATCATGGGTTCAGTTAGGCGAAGGGGGAACAGCGGGGTTTGAGCCTGCTTTTCCCCAGGGTGCGGTGGGGGAACGGCTAGCTCACAGCCACTGAAAAAAGAGTTGGGAGGCAAAATGAATCAAGGTTAGAGAGAAAGGGGATTCTGCACTCAGTTGAAGCCAGGGGTGTCTAACCTTGATGGCTTTTAAGACTTGTGGGCTGCTGAGGAATTCTGGGAGTTGAAGTCCAGGGGCCTTTAAAGTCTCCAAGATTGGGCCTCTTGGCTTAAACAGTCTGCAGGTTGCTTTGAGTACAAGTGCTTTTCCTACACACTTCACTAAAGCAACCCGACAACCTTCATTAAAGGATGTGCATGTGCTGATCAATACAGCAGCAAAAAAAAAAAAAAAAAAGCCACAATACTTTAAACACATCCTGCTACAGAGGTTCCTTAACCAAATTTGTGGCGCCTTCCTGAGTGGAACTCCTTCCCTTCCTTCCCACTCCACGATCCAAAGTTCATCCCATAATCGGCGTTGCTGGTTTGAGGAAGGCCTGCCAATGGAAACCTCCCTGCGTTTGGTGGTGAGCGATGGGGCTTGTAGTTCAAGGGAATTAGAAGGCAGGGGGAGGCTGGTTTATAAAGGATCCCTTCCGCCAACCCTTCCAAACTTTGAAATATTCAATAAACGTGTTTTTATGGTTGCGTTCCGCCTGGGAAGGTCTGCTTTCTCCAGCTAACAGTGGGGACCTTGGCAAACCTTGATTGGGGAGATCACATTGCGGGCTGTTATAAACCAGGAAGGGCATCTCAGCTACGTAAGTAGCAATGGCCAGAGTTGATCAAGAGTTAACCTCTCCTTAATATGGTTCATAGCAGGGTGACTGCCTCTGGCTCATAAATATTCAGAATAGAATAACAGTTGGAAGGGACCTTGGAGGTCTTCTAGTCCAACCCCTTCTCAGGCAGGAAACCTAACACTTCAGACAAATGGTTGTCCAATCTCTTAAGAATTTCTTGTGTTGGAGCATTCACAACTTCTGGAGGAAGTTTGTTCCACTGAGTAATTGTCCTCACTGTCAGAAATTTTCTTCTTAATTCTTGGTTGCTTCTCTCCTTGATTAGTTTCCATCCATTAAATAAGCTAGTTTTTTGTTTATTTTTCATTTAGTATAAATGACTTTTTTGTTGTTTTAACAAGAAAAGGCATGACCAGTACAAGCAGTTCTCAATTTGCAAGAGTCTGTTTAGTGACTGTTCAAAGTTACAACGGCACTGAAAAAAGGGACTTTTATAACAGTTTTTTCAGTTGATAACCTTGGCCACATTCCCATGATCACAATCCAGGGGCTTGGCCACTGGTTCATACTTATGACCTGTTGCTATGTTCCAGGGTCACATGATCCCCTTTTATGACCTTGACAAGCAGAGTTAACGGGGAGGTCAGATTCATTCTATCGGGTGTCTTAATTTATCAATTTGCTTATTGTGATTCGCTTAAAAATGGTGGTTGTAGAATGGGGCAAAACTCACTCAGCAAATGATGTCTTCCCTGAACTCGAGAAATTTGCAGCTCAATTGTGGTTGTAAGTCGAGGACTGCCTGTACATTCAATCAGGAAAGAAAGGTCTAAATGGCATTCTTTTCCCATGTTTTAATTGGGATGTATTTATGTTTATACAGCTCAAGGCCTCTACTTTTTTCAGAACGTGACATACCCCCCCCCAAAAAAAAGAATTCAGTGTAATAACAATTTACTGTCCAATCACGCAAGCATTGCGCCAAAGTGGGACAAAAGCAAACAGCAAAAATTTGGCAATACTCGCTAAGCAGTACAAAAAATACCTGCTCAGTGCACTAGGAGAATGTTAGGACAGGCAACAGTTTGGCTCTTTTAAGACCTTAAAAAACCTGCTGACCAACTTGACATAAGATATTCCAGGATATTTTTTTTAAAAAATATATTCCCTAGGATTTTCAGTACGATATTTGGGACGCCTGGGAATTTCTGTATTTTGAAGGGTGGTGCCCGAATTAGCCCATCTTCTGGGCTTGCAAATGCTTGAGAGTCCAAAAAAAAAAAAAAAGGAACCTAACAGGTTGAATTCACCCAACAGGAACAATTGTAAATCTTCAAATCAAGGTTGAACCTTGGCAAATTTAGCATGTTGTACTAATGTGACATGAATGAAAGTCTTGGGCCCATGCGGTTTGAAACACGGACCATCCTTCTGTCTCTAACTCTCATTACTTTTACATATTTATATATTTAAAAAAAGCATTCTAAAGCAGTGTTTAAAAATAGCTTTTTTAAAAGCTGTAAAATGTCCAAAGCCAGCGTTTCCAACCTTAGCAAGTTTAAGGTAAGTGGACTTTCAACTCTCAGAATTCCACAGCTGTGCCGGCTGGGGAATTCTGGGAGTTGAAGTCCACCTAACTTAAACTTGCTAAGGTTGGGAAACACTGCTTTAAAAGCTATTTTTAAAGTTACCCACCACATTTGCATTTGAATGTACAACGCAACTGTTAAAAACTTCAAAGCTCAGGTACCAACTTGCAAGATAATAATTTGTAAATCACTTTACATTTTATCCCTAGGATCAGGCAATATAAGGCACTTCCGTGCAACTAAAGGGTTTCAATGCACTTTCATCAAGATACCAGATCTCATGAACATTGTGGCAAATATGGGGAGAATTTCCCTCATCCTTCTGGAAGGGAGTCATCACCCAAATCTAATTTGACACTATATGAATTTTCCTACGACACGTTAGCCATGGAGCTCTGATGGTAGAACAGTAGAAAAAAGAAATAAAAAGCGAAGGAGAAAGGGAAGGAAGGAAAAGAAAAGAAAAAAGAAAGCTGCATCTTGGTTTCTCTCCATTCTAGAAACAACACATTTTATTATTTAAAATGCAGGCATGGATTTTATTGCAATGAACTCCAAAAGTTGACTTTTAACCATGCCATAACCGTGGGTGTTATATTTACATTTTACTCCACATCCTGAAATGCACAAATTTTTGCTTTATCAAATGGTTGCATTCATGCTACCAGCTTAATCTGCCCTTTTCAAATAACCAGCTTTTTGAGTTCACAAATCTGCCAAACTAAAACAATGTGGAAGCACAGTTTCAATCAAGATTCCCCCCATCTTTCGCTGTGTAAACTGTAGCTGCTAAAAACTTGGTGGTCTTTAAGGAGGTTGTGTGGACAGATGGACGCCAGTGTACAAAAATGTGCAGATAATCTAAAAATCTGTTTCCAGGGGTCTAATGAGGGTGACTTAACATAAGTACCCAGAACTGGGTAGCCAGAAACCAGCAAAGAAAGCTAAAAAAGAAAAACTGGTAGAAATTTAGAGCTAATCTCCCAACAAAAGCATTTTAAAAAAGGTTTATTTAATGAAATGACATCTATTGGCAAAGAAAATCCTAGAAAAATGTTGACATTATCAAATACTCAACATCAACTCGTGCAAGACAAAGCTCTCAACCAATTTTGTTTGATCCAAGAATCGGCCATTGGTCCAGGTAACCCAGCCAGGTGGATGGGTAAACTAGGACTTGTATGAGGCCAAAATTGCACTGTGGGTGACGAGGATTGTGAGTAACTCAACAAAAAGCCACAATAATGGAGAAGGGAAAATCGAGGAGAGATGAAAAGATGATGATGGAGGAGGAGATGGAGAAGGAAGAGGATTAGGAGGGATGATGATGGAGAAAGACAAGGAGATAAGGGGTGAGGAGGAGGAGTAATGATGGAGGAGGAAGGCAAGGAGTTAAGGATGATGGAGAAGGAAAAAGGAATGATGATAGAGAAGGGGAAAGGGGACAAGATGAGAATGAGAAAAAAAATGATACGATGGAGAAGGAGAGGAAGAAAAGGAAGCAATCTTTAGCATCAAACGAGAAAATGGCTCTACCACGAAAACCATCGTAGTAACGGATGCTATGAAACGGACTTGTTATATTCCCATGGAGAACAAACTGTGCAAAATCCCAGGCCAAACTTCTCAGGAGGCTTTGAGGCAAGACCTTCCCTTTCAACCCAGCATCCAACCAAGGAAGGTCCAGATTCCTGCTGATTCACAAACTCCCCCTCCCCATTCTTCCCTGCGAAACCTCTCTTAAGGCACAGACTCATACGAACACAGGAAAGGTGAGCAGGGTATCTCCCCTGTTGAGTGATGGGAGTTCATTTGCATCCCACATACCCAGCGCAACCAGGAAAAAGTCTTCCGTCCTTCGGAGGGAGGGGTGGGAGTCCAGGGTATGGATGAAACCCACCCAGAAGGTCAGTAATTTGAACCGGTCGTTCGCCTCTTCCCCTGCTTCCTCTCTTAAAGCTTGGACTTGGGATTGGACTGGAGCAGGAGCCGCATGTCCAGCAATGCTTGCTCCAAGTAATGGGACATCCGGGCGGCGTTGGTTTCGCTGTAGCTGTTGAAGGCTGAGATGGCAAAATTGATGTGCTCCGCCATGGGGTTGTAGCAAACGCCATAACCATCCGGCACCACTGGGCCAAAACACATCACACAGTCTGTCTTGGCGGGCACCTACAGGAAGAAGACATTCTGGGCTAGTGGTTAAGGCACCAGGCTAGAAACCAGGAGACGGGGAGTTCCAGTCCCGCCTTAGCCATGAAAACCGCCTGGATGATCTTGGGCCAATCACCAGGAGACGAGGAGTTCTAGTCCCGCCTTAGGCAGGAAAGCTAGCTGGGTGACTCTGGGCCAATCACCAGGAGACTGGGAATTCTAGTCCCACCTTAAGGCATGAAAGCCGGCTGTGTGACTTTGGGCAAATCACCAGGAGGCAGTGAGTTCTAGTCCTGCCTTAGGCATGAAAGCCAGTTGGGTGACTTTGGGCCAATCCCTCTCTTTCAGCCCAACCCACCTCACAAGGTTGTTGCTGGGAAAATACAGGAGGAAGTTATGTTGGGTATGTTCGCTACCTTGAGTTATTTGTAAAAATAATAAAGGCAGGATACAAGTACAGTAAATTAAACAAGCAAACATGGATGGATGGAATTAAACTGGGGTTCCTTCCCCCATGCCAGCTTTTCTCGCACCCCCTCAAACTGGTGGCCCCATTTACAACCATTGCCACTTAAAATTAGATGGATACCCTCCATTATCATCATAAGTCGAGGACTGTCTGTAAACTATTCAACATGCTCCCACAAAAAAAAACTCAGGAAAAATATAACACAAGAGATGGCTTGGAGGCAGTGCACCACTGCCCAATAAACCCACGTGGAAAGCAATAACCCCCGAGACCCTGATCCACTGCAACGGCAGCTCACCTGGCTGGTGGAGAGGTTGAAGTGCATGGCCACGGCATAAGAGGTGTCCATGAAGAGTTCAGGAATGCTCACTAGATCCTCAATTGCTTGGAGCTTCAGGCCCAAAAGGTGACGATCGATTGCATTTCCTCTAATGGCCTATGGGGAAAGAGAGAAACATGGAGGGAACAATTTTGTTGCTGTTCAGAGGTTCGCTCACGAAAGGGACAATGGGAGGGCCCCCTTGGTGCTGTTTTCTTGCAGGCATTTGGTTACCCTACTAGGTAACATCATCAGTGCCAGAAGAGAGTGGGGTTTGTGGAGAGGAGAAGGAGGAGGATGTGGCGTCCTTGGTGATCTCTGAGCTTGGGAGTTTTCTTGTGGACGTTTCATTATCCTACTAAGTAACATCAATGCTCAATAACAGTTAAGTTCCTCACTGATCAAGGTTTCGATGTTACGGTCTGTGGGAATGGCCTTGGGAGACAGGAGGAAGAGCTGGAGAACAGGCAAAGAAAAGACATCCCAGCCCACAGAAGGGAAAGGTGTGGGAAACATTTCAGAAAAGACTATAGTTTTTTGGAGAGTAAAAGGAGATGAGGAGAAAGACACTTTCAGGCTTGCAAGATTAGCCCTTTGTTGAGATTCTGCTTGGAACAGTAAACATCCTGCGACGAGACATGTAACCCCCCCAAGAAGTTCAATGACTGCCTATCCCAAGTCCTTTGGAAGGGTTCAATAGGCAGATAAAAATGCCAAATCCGATCTGAACATCTGGGCTGAGCGTGCAAGAAAACACAGCAATGGTAACAAGAACTAGAACAAAACTTCTTACACATTAAGTTACTGCACAGCATAGCAAATTGTAAACGAGGTTATACACAGTAAACCCTATGATAGTAATTGTTATTTATAATGTAAAATAATAACACCCACCATGTCAGTATAGCTTCGGTGTGCTTGGGTGGCTCGCCTCAACAATTCTGCCTTCTCTTGATCCTTAGGAAGAAATAAGTCGCAAAACGTAACCAAAAGGTGTTTCTCAGGGTCTCAAAAAAATGGTGGAGATTTGCAAAATATTTCAAGTACAGGACCTCTTCCTATTTCCCCTTTCTCTGGAAAACAGGTAGCTATCTCCCCAGTGTGTCAATGGATGATTAGCAAGAGACTCAAGGTATCTTTACCTCTGCCCCTTTCAATAAATCTGATTAAACTTTTGCTTTTCCATTGTTAAGGGCAGATTGCAGAAACCTTGCCTTTTTTTTAAATCTCTGATCCCCTTGAAAAAGTTTCTTTCGTCTGTCTACAGTTGTTATTCTTTTTTTTTTTTTTTAAAAAGAAGTTAATTTGTGACAATAAATATCCAACGTCGATTCCATAAATACAAGAATCCGTCTTGGAACTGAAAAGCGGGAGAAAGAAAAATTTACAGCCTGGAAAAGAAAAAGCAGCCTGTTTTTCTGAATTTTCTTGAATTTACCCGGGCATCACAGGTAAAATATGGTGGCATAGAGATGGAGCTCTTGCCTCACAATCTGGAGACTGAGAGTTTGATCCTAGGTAGAGGCAGATATTTGGATACAATAAGAATATATCTGCTGAACAAAACTCTGCATTGGTGACAGGAAAGGCATTGGGCCATTAAAACACACTGCTAGCTCCATTCAGTTGCCCAGACTCCACCCCGCATGGGATTATGGGCTCGTTCAAAGAAGATCATGATGATGGTGGGTAAAACATGGATGCCAAGTAGCCTACCTGGATGTTGTCAGCACTCATGGACTGTACAAACTTCAGCACATCCACGGAGGCTGAACGGATGGTGTCTGTCCGACCGAGACGGAACATCCGAAGCGAGGCGCTCTCGTAAGTGGAGCAAAGCTCTCCATACATCCTAAAAACACAACAAGAAAAAGAAGCAAGGGTGGGAAATAGAAAATGCAGGGTTCCCACACCCTAAATTTAAATTGGCTTCCAAAAACAGAAAGGAGCAGTTCATGGAGGTGCTAGGGGGATCAAGGCCTCTTGACGGTGAGGGCAGTTGGACCAGCTCTCTGAAGACATCTGCTGCGAGATAGGTGGCTTTTCTTGGGCAGTTGGATAAGAGTGTAAGAAGCTTTTATAACAAAAGGATAACAAAACACACACAGTTGGGAGGAGGCCAGAATCCAGATAAGACTTGATAAACAAAGATAATTCACACTTTGCTTCCAGCAAGCTGCTGTGCGCAAACGCCCTTTATATCGTTTTCCCAGCTGTAGCTAATGAAGGGAATTAGGGCCTTTTTCTCCCCTGTAACCCATGTTGCTCCCTTCTCTGTTCCTCCCTGTGTGCCCTAGGATGAAGAGAGCTGGGCCCAGGTCTTCCTCTGAATGCCCAGCCGGACTGTGGCTGTTTCCTCCCTAGCCACCAGAGCCACACTCCCACTCCCTGTCAGCTGCTTGATCTCCCCCTCAGAATCAGATTCCAACAGGGGCATGACAGGTTCTTACAGTGGCCCACCAGCTTTTCCAAGGAAATCCACCAGTTTCCCAGCAGATGAGAGGAGTAAGAGAAGTAGAAGCGGAAGGAGACGCGATCTTTATCCTCAAACAATAAAAACCCACCAGAAGAATCCAGAGCACCCAGCCCAGCTCCCCATTTACCTGTAGTAAGCCAACTGCAAAGCGACTTGAATAAAAGCATCTGGACTGATCTTTTCCGACTTGGGGAAATTTTTCCCAAATTGATGGAACACGATCACCTTGATATCCAGATCTTGCACCATGCTGCAGAAAAAGGACGAGACACAGATTGAACAAGGTCTCCTTTAAGGATCCTTTACAAGCAGTCCTCAACTTACGGACTATGAAGCTGTAAAAAGGATGCCTTCAAACTTCATATATAGACTAGAAACATGACAATTTCTTTAAAAGGAAAGGAAGGCGTCTCCAGATACTGGCTAGAAAAAAATTGATCAGGAATTCGGATTTTTCCATCCCAGCTTTTCTCAACCTGACCAAAGTTGGGACAGAGTCACTTGTCCAAACTGTCCCTCCCCATTTACTCACATGTTGAGATTCTGCTTGGCATTTTCAATATCATTCTTGATTTCCGGAGTGATATTAAATCGTAGTTTCTTTGGCATCGGTAATGGGACCATGGGAGATCTTACAAGCTCCGGCTTCTTTCTACCAAAAGCAGCAAGAACATAGTTGAAGCACAGAAAAGAAAAATAAAATAAATGGGTGTTTTCTTTTTGAAGAGAGAAAATCAGGCACCCTCTGATTTTTGAATTAGAAACGTGTGTGGAAAAGACAAGCAAATATCGGCTGAAGAGTGAACTGCCCAACAAAGACAATATGGCTTATGTTATCGGTTGCCAGAAAAGGGAGGGGGGGAAGTAAATAAAATAAAAGCAATTTGAAAGCCAAGCTGCCTTACGTGTACTCCACAATGTGATCCAGCAGAGCCACAATGGGGGGACCCTCGGATGGCGCATGCTCGTACACCAACCCGCAGGATCCATCTTCCGCCACGATGAACTGCAAGGAGAAATCCAGATGAAATTGGCCCAGACACCCAAATAAGGAATCTTGCTTTGTTGGCTCTGTTGCTGCAATACACAAATTTTCTTTCTTTTTTCCTCTCTGTCTTTCCTTCCTTCCTCTCTCTCCTTTCCTTCCTCTTTCCTTCCTTTCTTTCCTTCCTCTCTCTCTCTCTTTCCTTCCTCTTTCTTTCCTTCCTCTCTTTCCTTCCTCTCTTTCTTTCCTTCTTTCCTCTCTCTTTCCTTCCTCTCTTTCTTTCTTTCTTTCTATTTTCTTTCTTTCCTCCCTCCCTCTCTTTCTTGACTTTTTACTCTTTCTTAAAACCATAGAATCCTAGGAACCTTGGAGGTCTTCTAGTCCAACCCCCTGCTTTAGCAGATGATTCTATACCAGTCCAGACAAACGGCTGTCTGGTCTTCTTAAAAATCTCCAATGATGGAGCCTCCCTAACTTCTGGAGGCAAACCATTCCACTGATTGTTCTCCCTGATTTGCTCCTTAATTCTAGGTTGAATCTCTCTTCGATAAAGTATCTACCCATTGCTTCTTGTCCTGCCTTCAGGTGCTTTGGGGAATAGCTTGACCGCTTAAGTCTCTGGGGCAGCCCCTCAAATATTGGAAGACTGCTGTCCTGTCACCCCTTATTCTTCTGTTCGTTAGACTTATTGAGCTCACTAGAAATGAAGATCGTAAATGCCTCGTTTACTTTCAAGGCTAGCAAGCATTAAAGCCATTGCACTGAAGTCTTGTTAGGAATATAAGTCACCTAACAGCTATTTGGTTTAGAAATATATTAACCAGGATAGACATTTTAATACTGTCTCTTTAAGGGAATGCAAGAGCATGCAATTGGGTGTGGTTTCTCAAATGGCCATAAGATGGAGCCAGAAACCTGGGTTGTTTAGTCTTAGTCTGAGTCTCAGAAGAGAGTGTATCTCTGTTTCCTTCTGTTGGAAAGTGTTGCTGTTGCTTCATTTCTTCTAATTGACTGATATTCCTGGATTTAATATAAGTCTGATACTGAACTGTTTTTGACACTGGAATTTGATATTTGGATTATCCCTGGATTGAAAACTGACTGATTTACTTGTGAATGACTTTGGATTGATTATTTTGGACTTTGCTTAAACCTTTCTAGAAGTAAAAACCTACATTTACTGTACAGTGTATCTGTATGCTATGTGTGTATTATTCCAACACTACTCTCTATACGTCTCCCTGTATGTGCTCATTCTCCTTTTGGGGAATTACCTCAACAAGTCTACAGAATAATAATAATAATAGCCTTTATTGTCATTGTACATCATGTGTACAATAAAATTGGTTTAATTCTTGCTTCCTCGAATTGGGTGGGGACTTGATGGACACCCCACCACATCTCTGTGTCTGCACAGAAACCTCGCGATGGATGCAGAAGTTTTAGACAAGGCGATGGGCAGGTCTACCCCACCAAGTTACCTGGAGGGTTTTGTCGAACCAGCGGTTCCCACTATTCCACCGACTTCCTCCTCCGTGCAACATCTGGGCAGCCACCCGGCTCTTATAAACATCATCTGAGACCCGGGGAATTGGAGCATCCAAGCAGACAGTGAAAATGCTCTTTTCAATCGTGCGCACCGATTCCTTGTTGGTCTTGTCTGGAAAGGAAGGAGACGCTCTATCAACTGGCAACAGACACGAAATACAGCATTGGAAGGGACCTTGGAGATCTTCTAATCCAACTCCATTCAAGCAGGAGACCCTTTCCTATCTCACTCAAAGGCTTGGTCCAACCTCTACTTAAAAACCTCCAGGGGTGGAACATCCACAATTTCTGAACTTTCTATTTAATTCTCTTAAATAGAATATAGAGGAATAAGAGTTGAACAGGGCCTTGGTGGACTTCTAATCCAACCCTTGTTTGAGGGAGACCCTGTATCATCCTGGATCAATGGCTATCCAATCTCTTCTAAGAACCTCCAGGGATAGAGTACACACAATTTCTGGAGGCAAGCCATCCACTGTTTATTGTTCTCCCTGTCAGGAAGTTTCTGATTCATTCCAGGTTGCTTGTCTCCTTGATTAGTTTCCATCTGTTATTTCTTGTCCTGCCTTCTGGTGCTTTGGAGAATAGGATAATCCCCTCTTCTCTGAGACAGCCCCTCAAATATTGGAAGAGTGCTATCATGTCCCCCTTGGCCTTTCTCTTCATCAGACTAGACTTCCCTCCATCATTCATGACAAGCCATTGATGGTAACCCATGTGGGGTGTCCCTGGAAGTTAAGGGATGGGTGTTGACCTTTGATGAGGTTGTTGTAGGCTTTGGCCCAACTGTTGCGATGGTTGCTTGTCAAAATCCCGATGGGTTCCTTGTTGGTTTGAAGGGACGTATTCCAGATCTTTTCCAGCTGAATGAAAATCTGGTCGGTAGTCAGGGGGCTCCCATTGCTGCTGTAAACATCCAGCTGAAAGAACTGGAAAAAAAGGAGAGGCAGAGGGATCAAACAGCAAATCATTATTTATTAAATTTACATACCAAGTAAATATGAGAACTTATTTGTAGCCGATTTTATTTCAGGAGGCAGGTGAAGAGTGCTACAAAAATCCCCAAATCCTTGAACCCTCCTCTCTGTATTATTCCATTCCTATTGCTTAGGCTGATTCTGTTTTGAAAATGCAGGCAGTTCTCAACTTGCAACCATTTGTTTAACAACTGATGGATGCAGTGTTTTCTTGCAGTCATTTCGTGACCCAACTAGGTAGGGAGCAGGGTTTGCTCACTGTTCATAGACAAGCGGCTTGCCCTGACAGTATTGGTGGGAGTATGTTTTTCTTCTTGGTAGTTTTTTCACTGCTGGATTGTTGGTCTGGTATTAATCCTGCTGCTCTGGGTATTGATTGCTGGCAAAGTGGAGTTCTGCTTGTTTTCTTTCCTTTTGGCTTTTCATTTGAATGATGTGTAGATGTGATTCATTCTATGTGCCTGTTGATGGTTGATTCATCTAAGGAATTATCTAGCATTTTTGGACTAGGATGCTGTGTTTCCCAGTTGAAACCATGGTTAATTTTATATAAACAGGAAACAAACCCTACACCCCCTCACACTGATGATGTTGGGCAAAGGAACATCTGACTGCTGAAAGGATAAAAGAATGAAAAAGAATGAAGGATGAACGTGGCTGATGTTATCTAGTTGGCTCATGAAAAATCTGCAAGAAAACAACTAAGCTTAGTGTTACTCTATATAAACAGGGAGCAAGTCACATACACTAGCACTGATGATGTTATCTAGTTGGGTCACGAAATGCCTGCAGCAGTTCTGACCCAATCCTTGTTCAAATCAAACAAGCACAAAGTATGTATAAAAGCAAACCTTTTTAATGCGGCGCTGTGAATTCTGTTCATTCACAGCCAAGAGTCATTCAAAACTAATTGGCCCAGATAAGAACAAGCCCTTTCAAGGTTGCAAAAGGCTGCCAAGAACAAAAGACTAATTGCAGATAAATATCCAAAGCGAGAAATTTCAAAAAACAAACTGAAGCAGGACTTCAAAGAGGACTCTGAGTAGAAAGAACTTCATTGCTTCCTGCAAAGAAGCCAACCCTGAAGGCTAGCTTTTATCCCTTATGGGAGGAGCCAACATCTTGCAGCCTTACTCTCGAGTCACCTGTGCTGCTTCAGCTGCTCTTTTCTTCAAGCAACCCTGTGCGCACCCGCTCTCCGATCATCCTGGCCCCATCCCTGCATCACACGCAGGCCCCTCGTCCGAGTCCTCGTTGTTAGAGACCTCAGCCATCCACACCTGCTGCCAGCGAACCACAACAGCAGCAAGCAAGAAAGGATCTCCTGACTACCTGAAAATTGTGAACCACGGTGATGTGGGTGGGAGATTTCTTCCCCTTGGCATAGTTCACCACCGAGTCGCGTTTCGGACCCGGGATGCGGCAAGACGAGAGGATCTGGTAATACTGATTCATGCAGAGAGGCTTCCCACCAAGATATTCCACAGGTAGAGTTTCGCTGGAGAAAAAAAGGCGAAAGAGAGAGTCGTAGAAAACTCAGGTGTCTTGTGAGACATGGCTGGCAATGGGGCTGAAGCTACAAAAACCTGGAATTTGGAAACGGCTTTTGAAAAGTGTTGGCTGGGCGCAGCCACAGAAAACAACAGTAATGGGAAACAATAGTTTTGATTTTTAATTAAACTGGACTCAACAGGTATCACAGGAGGGGGAGAGAAATACTCTCAGGCTTGCCAGATTCTGCAAACCTTGCTTTTCTTTCTTTTCCTTTTTGCCTTTACATCCTTCTCCCTTTCCTTTCTGATCTTTTCTTCCATCTGCATTTTACACCCCAAGGAACTCCAGTAAAAGAGATGGACGGGCAGGAAGGCAAGGAAAAGAAGAGCCAAACTCTTAGCACAACCTCTCTTTTATACACTTCAGGTTCGTTGATTTGTAGGTGTGAATCTTTGAAGACTTTGATTTCTTTGTGTGTGTTGAATTCTTTTCCTGGGATCTTGAGTTTTATGGTCCGGATCCTTTGTAGTTGCATGTTTGCTATCATGTTTCCTTCCTGCCATGCCTTTTGGTTTGCTTTTTGTAAGTTTTTGTCACTTGCCATCTATTTGATTTCTATGGAAAAGGATCTTAGCTAGTTTGTAGGGTTTTTTTCCTCTGTATCTCATGCCTGTAATTTTGTTGTGAAAAGTAAGCTGCCTCCAGCTATTTTAACAGCCCTACTTGACAAAGGGTGGGGGCTGATGGAGCTGACCCTGCTTGTGTTTTCACCTCTTCCTTTCTTGTATGTATATATTTTTGTATGTATTTCTTGTATGTATATATATTTCCTTTCATGTTTTCCTACAAGACAGGAGAATCACAACTTCCAACAATGTTCTCCAAAAGGGCCTTAAGCTCCTCGGAGGTCAAAAAGCTCCTCGGAGGTCCAACTCACTTGTCAATCATCGTCTTGAAGTCCAGAGCCCCCTCGATCATCTTGGCCGCAAACCTGAAAGAGTGACGAGCAAAGGGGGGGGGGGGGGGGGGGGGGGGGGGGGGGGAAGGGGGCTTTGCAGAAAGCAGAGTGGTCTTTGGTTTCAGGCTGGTGTTGGAGGAAGCCACCAAGGTCAGCTGCCAACCCTCTGCCAAATGGAACAAGCGGCTGTTCAGCTCAAATCTTTGCAGAGGTCAAGGGGACAAGCGCTCCCAAGAAAGAAGCTGCAATTTGTAAATATTATCAGCTGCTTGAGCAGGGGGTCGGACTAGAAGGTCTCTAAGGTCCCTTCCAACTCCGTTATTCTGTTACTTAAACACAACCTACATACAGTTTTGGCATCTGTTGCAAAAATATCTTTAGCTATCTTGCATCCTTGGGAAAAAAATCCAGTAGTTCACATGAGATTTTTTTTCAAGCATCCAGGGTAGCTAAAAGTATTTTTTTGCAACAGAGGAATGTAATATCCCAAGGAATGTAATTTTTTTTTTTCGTAATATAAGCAGGATTCCAATGTGTGAATTAAGGTTTTTATCCATTCTTATTGTATCCAAATATTTTTTCCAGATTTTTGGACAGGACCCCCAAGAGCACAAACCATTGCAGGCAGTCCTTAACTTGCAACCATAACTGTAACTACCATTGTGAAGTTACACATCTGAAAAAAGGGACTTGAGACCAATCCTAACACTTACAACTGCTGCGATTATCTCCATGGTCACATGATCAAAAACTGGAGTGCTGGACCACCAGAATGTCTTTACGACGGTTGCAGTGTTCCGTGGTCACATGATGTTATGGTTCGCCGGCAGCAGGTGTGGATGGCTGAGGTCTCAGAGAGCGAGGACTCGGATGAGGGGCCTGCGTGTGATGCAGGGATGGGGCCAGGACTATCAGAGAGTGGGGTGCTGCCTTCGGAGATTGTGATGAGGAGTGATGAGGAGGTTCCTGAGGAGCCTGTGCCAAGTGTACATGCATGCAGGACTGCTCAAAGGAAAGAGCAGCTGCAGCAGCATGGGTGACTCGGTAGTAAGGCTGCAAGGTAATGGCCCCTCCCTTAAGGGATAAAAGCCAGCCCTTGGAGGTGGGATTCTTTGCAGGAAGCAAAGAAGTTCTTGCACTTCAAGCCTTGTGGCAGTGCAGACTATCCTGATTTATGTTTGGAGACTTTTGGTTTTGAATATTTCCTTGCAATTTAATCTAGTGTTCTTGGCAGCCTTGCACAACCTTGGCAAGGCTTGTTCTTATCCGGGACAATTAGTTTTTAATAGTGTTTTACTGTGAATGAACCGAATTCACAGAGAAGCATTAGAAAGGTTTTGCTTTTATCTCTGTTTGGTTTTTGTTTGCTTGGAAAGAGGCTTGGGTCAGAACAGGTGGCAACCTTTTAGCAACCTTTCTCGCAGGTTTCTCTGACAAGCAAATTTAACGGGGGGGGGGGGCAGTCGATTCGTTTAATCACTGTGTGAGTCATTTAACAAGTGTGGCAGTTTGCTGATAAAATGAACAAACATTTTGCAAATCCACCCAAATTCAGGGCTTTAAAAAATGCAAAAAAAAATAAAAATCTCCTCTTGAGATAAATTCACAACATCCGATGCTTTTGATTTTTTTTCCCCCTGCTTGGGTAATTTCCTACCCTCTGGATCTCTCAAACTACAACTCCCATCACCCCCAGTCAAGGATTAAAGGCTGGAGAGAGGGGCTGAGCTCATTCCCCACAGGATGCTCTGCTCACTCAATTGCTCCAGGGCTGACCTCCTTCTGCCCCCACCCCCAAATGCCTGTCTGTTTGCAAAAAAATGCCCTAAGTTTTTTCTAGCCATGCCCAGAAGAACCCTGCAATCTGGGTGACCTTCTGCTGGGGGAGGGGGCTTAGCTAGAGATGGAGGCCCATCTGCAGATGGAAGTCAGTCCTGTGAGGGAAGGGAAGGGCTCTGCAAGAGAAGGAAAAATTCCTTTTTGATGGACTCACCGCTTGCTCTTTCCTTGCATTGGCTGGTATTTTTAAATGCAGCCAAGAAGTAGAGGAAAGTTGAAAGGGGGCCGGTGGGCTAGTGAGGGAAAGGTGACTCCCCCCCCCCCAACACTGCTAAGATCAAATATCCCACTCCCCTTTTTTTTCCCATGTTCTCAATCAAGGGCAGCCCTGATAGAAGGATTGACAAGACACACAGGGATCAAAATGAGATTGCAACTAGAAAAAAAAACCCAACAGAACAAACAGCAAACTACTCAAAAGAAACAAAAAAGATTGAATAAAAACAATTATAATTTGAGAGTAGGCACATTAGGGTACAGTACCTACCCCTGTAAATGTCTTATGTATAAATGCATTCGTTTACTGGTCAGTGACTATAATAAAACTTCTTTATTCATCTACCTTATCCCTGTAACCTTATCTCGGGTGGGGAAGGAGCTACCACCTTGAAGGCCCTGCTTGGAAGCTACAACTTTCACCTCTTCAAATGGGCTTTTACAGCAATGAGGTTCAATCGCAAACCTTAAGGAGGCTTACCTCAGCTGACCTTGCCGGTCCAAGAAATCCTGTTTGGGCAGCACCACGCCAGGACTGGAATGGATGACCACCGGCAGCCGATACTCCAGATACGCTGTTTTCAGCCACCAGTCTGAAAGCTCGGTTGAGAAGGGAGAGCGTGCAATGAGTTGCAGCACCGAGGCATTGATAAAATATTGGTAGCTCAGGGGCTTCTTGGTAGTCTCTGAGCTTGGTGGTTTTCTTGAGGATGTTTCATTACCAAGCTAGGGAACATCATCAGGGCTAGGGGGACGTGGGGTTTGCAGAGAGGAGGAGGAGGAGGAGGTGGTGGTGGTTAACTGTGGGATTGTCATGCCCCTGGTGGAGACTGACTCTGAGGGAGAGGAGGAACAGCTGATAGGGAGTGGAAGTGGGGCTCCGGAGGCTGGGGAGGAGGCTGGGGAAGGGCAGAGGCCGGCTGGGCAGTCAGAGGAGGACCCAGGCCCATCCCTTCTCCATCCCAGGGCATGCAGGGAGGAGAGGATAAGGGAGAGACGTGGTCTCCTCAGGAGGAGAAGGCCTTGGATCCTCTTCATGGGCTGCAGGTGTGACAACGGAAAAAGAGTTTGGACTTACGTACTGGAAACAAAGTGTGTAAATATCTCTAGTTTATAGTTCCTCTCTGAGTTTGGTGTCCTTCCCATTGTGTGTTATCTGTGGACATCCTCCAGCCCTTTTCTTGCCTGTTTTGTGTTGCTTTTTCCCTTCTTCTTGTAACTGTTTGTGTGGGTGTTTTTTGTCTTCCGTCAAAGATATTCGGAGCTTGGAAGCAAAGTGAAGGAATAAGAGGGGCTTCGCCTGTTTTTTGTGACTATGTTTGTTTTGTATCCCACGCTGGGTCATCACAGGGATTCTTGATGCTATCTGAGCCGGGTGGTGTTACTAAGGTTTTGTAAAGCAGTTCTAGGACTTCACGGGATCTTGATTCTACCCCTCTGTCTATGCAGCCTGGAACTGTGTTGGCTTTTTTGGCTGCCACCGCACACGGCTGGCTCATATTTAAGTGATTGTGCACTAGGATTCCAAGATCCCTTTCACAGTTACTGATTGGGAAGAATCTCTAAAACCCCAAAGGTGCTTTTTTCAAGAGGCAACTGGACTTCCTTTGTTTTTTCCTTGAGGACGCTTCGCTTCTCATGCGAGAAGCTTCTTCGGTTCATATAAATCCTTCTGTTCTCCCCCAGTCAGAACTGAAGAAGCTTCTCGGACGAGAAGCAAAATGCCTTCAGGGAAAAACAAAGAAAGTCCCGTTGTCTCTTGGGGACAACCATGACCTGATGACTTGAGAATCTCCGCCGACAGATCTCTTAAAAACTCAACACACTTCCACCCCCCTCACCCCAGTGCTCGGGGTCCCACCTACCCAATTCTCGTTCTTCCGAGCTCTTCTCTCCAGCCCTTTCTGCAACCGGTCTCCCACACCGCCCGGTTTCCGAAATTCTCGCACCAAATCTTTGGTGTGGCTCAATTCCTCCTCACTAATGACGGGCTCCAGCATTAACAGGTAACGATCCAAAGTTTGCTGCAGTGGGGGGACAGGCAGATGGGGCAGGCCTTCCTGGTGGGTCAGGTAGCGGCCTCGTAACTTCCGTAAGGCCACCGGCTTCAACCAGCTGGAAGGCTTCGCCTGTAACAACACAATTTGCTTTTTTAAACAAGACTCCTTGCATGGAAAAGGCTAGAAATGAGGGAACAGGATTCAACCTTTGCCCCAACATTGTTTCCTAGTAGAAATCTAGCAGTTCAGGGAACAGGCTACCAGCAGCCAAACCAAAATGTCACCAGATGGAAATTAACCTGGAGGTTTTTCCTCCTTCAAAGCAGGAGAAGTAATTTGATTTTTTTTTTAAAAAATTGTTTATTTGCATGTATTAAGCCATCCAATTCCAGAGGGCTGTTTTTCTCCTGCTTTGGAGAGGAAGTTTTTGATGTAGCTGTGGACTTTCTGCTGAAAGAAGAAAAAAATTATGGGGATTGAAAAGGAAGGAAGGAGGGAAGGAAGGAGAAAGAAAGAAAGAAAGAAAAAGAAAGAAAGAAAGAAAGAAAGAAAGAAAGAAAGAAAGAAAGAAAGAAAGAAAGAAAAAAGAAAAAGAGAAAGAAGGAAAAGAGAGAGAAAAAAAGAAAGAAAAGAAAAAGAGAAAAAGGAAGGAAGGAAGAGAAAAACAAAGAAAAGAAAAGGAAGAAAGAAAAGGGAGACAGAAGTCTACATATATTTTTCTTATTTGCGGTCTGATTGCTTTCTGGTTTCTCTCATTCTTGTATTTTTTTCTCGTCTCTTCATTTCTCAAATTATGATTTGCTTTGTACCTTTAATACACCAAACATATAGAATCCATGCCCAGCAGTCAGGGCAAAAACACTGAAGCTGGTCAGCACTTTTAGAAAAGCAGAATAATTCAGAAGCCACAAGATTGTTTGGATGCTAAGATCCACCATCCGGTATTCCACATTTCCAGCTGCACGTGATATGTGACGCCTTGGGCTTCACGCCCTGAGCAGCATGAGGGCTGAGGGAGACTCTGCCAGCTTCTAATTTGGATTTTGAAAAGCAGGCAAGGAAGGAAGAAATGTGGTTCTCTCGCCTTGCAAAACACAAACGGTCTTTGGAGACCTTGGAGGTCTTCTAGTCCAACCCCCGCTCCAGCAGAAGACCTTATACCATTTCAGACCCTATGACATTTCAGACAAATGGTTATCCAATCTCTTTTTGAAAACCTCCAATGTTGGAGTACCCACAACTTCTAGTGGCAAGTCATTCCACTGGTTAATTGTCCTCACAGTCAGGAAATTTCTCCTTAAATTCCAGGTTGCTTCTCTCCTTGATTCATTTCTATGCATGGCTTCTTGTCCTGCCTTCAGGTACTTTTTGGAGAATACATTTTCCCCCTCTTCTTTGGGGCAGCCCCTTAACCACTGGGAAAGATGCAGATTCAACTCAAACTCCTGCAGTTTTCAACCCAGATCACAGTTTCTTCTCAAATTCTTCAGACTGACCAACCAAAGAAAGCCAAAATGTTTGGTTTGCATCTCTCACTACGATTTCTCTATGAAGAGAGAGAAAAGCAATTCTCCTTGTTCCTTAGACCAACACTAGCTTTCCTTGCCATGCAACCGACCCTAAATAATTCCCTAACAAAACCAGCAAACTTTTAAAGGATTTCTTTTTTTTTAATTTTTATTGCATTTTCCATCAATACAAACTGTATTCAGTTTCCTCAGCAGTTTGATATCTACACGCATTATTATTTTATAGTTTCTACAATATTTTACACATATCAACCAATCACTGTTATCTCTCCATTTGTATATTTTGCACATTTATATATCTACACACCGTTCTTTTAAGGTCTCTTCTAGTTAATCTTCACTTCTTGTTTCTTATTTCTATTTTCTAACCAATTCATACCACTTGTGCCAAATTGAATAATAACTGGAATCCTCCTTTTCTTTCATTTTTTGGGTAATGTCCATTTCCGCACATTTCATTTTCTTTTTTTTATTACTAACTCTTCTGTTGGAATAGCAGGTCTTTTCCACATTTGTACATATACTATCCTGGCTGCTGTCAGTATACGTAAAATATATTTCTCCTTGAAACTTTTAAAGGATTTCTTGAGTAACAAGTAATCCTGGTTGGGAGCTTAACTTTTTAATTCAGGCTAATCATTTACTTTGGTAACTGATCAGCCAAAGCCTGCAAAATCTCAATTAAAAAATAGGTATGGGCATTTTATTCTTAAGGCACCCTCTCCAACTGTGTCATCCCAAGCAAAATTAACAAGCAAAATTAAGCCATGCTTACAATTAAGAGAAAAGCAATGCAATCAATATTCTCCCGTGATTTATTTAGAGATGTGCTAAAATACATTACTACAGCTGCAATAACCCTAACCAAACTGATGGTCCTGCTTTTAATCAGATAGTCCTTGACTGACAAACCATTTGTTTAGCGACGGTGTGACATCACAACAGTGCTAAAACGAGCGACTTGCGATCAGTCCTCGCATTTACGACCAATGGAACATCTCCATGATCCCGAGATCAAAATTTGTGTGCTTGGCAACCGGCATGTATGCACAACAATTGGGGCATCCTTTTGCGACCGTCAAAGCCGACTTCCAACACACAAAGTCAATGGGGGAAGCTGGATTCGTTTAACGACTGCTGGAAAAAAAGTATGTAAAATGGAGCATAACTTACTCAACAACCATGCCACTTAAGTGATTGAAAGCTCCCATTGCAATTGAGGTCATAAGTCAAGGACTAACTGTAGCAATAAAGTTGGTGACAATGGTGTAGGGTCTCCTCTTAGGTGGGGGGTTGGACTAGATGACCTCTAAGGTCCCTTCCAACTCTGTTACTGTTAAAGCAGCCCTGTTGTGTAATTTGACTAATCACACAAGCAGGTAAACTCTTCCCAGGCATCTGAGGAAACAACCTATAGCTACACAAGGGCTCAAAAACAAGAGCTTGGCTGCCTCCCTTTTTCAACTTTATCACAAAACAAGGCCAAGCATCTTGTATTCTACTTTATTATGATTTATCGGTTATTTATTCAATGTTGTTACAGGTTAAAAAAAAGATCCCATTTTAAAATCCCATTTAGCCTCTCCGGGCAACCATCCGAAGCGAACTGCACCTCATCAAATCTCTCTCAGTTAAACAAAAATCAGATTTTGTTGTGTGTGTTTGCTGCTGCAGACCCAACCAGCTACAAGGTCTCTACAGTTCAAGGTGCACTTTTTAAAAACCGGGTGTAACCCGTTCCTATTTGCCAACCTGACGGGGTAAACAACTTTTTACAAACTTTTTTCCCACCCCACAGTTTCCAAGTGATGTTTGAAACGGGAGAAACGTTAAGCCTCCCGGCGTGGGAATCCTCTGCTCATTTATTTTCATGTTAATTTTGCACTAGACGTCTTCACCAACCCGCTCTGCGGTTTCTTTGCCTGCCTGTACAAGAAACCATCTCCTCCTTTGAAGGAGTTGGAAGGGTCCCCTTGTGATCCTCCATCCTGACACCCCTCCCCACACACACACACAGGGCAGAAACCCCAGTGAAACCAACCATGCCCAGCTCCCCCAATCGCCATCTCAGGGTTTCGATGCCCAACAGCTCTTACCATTCGGGGTTGGCATCGCTCGGAGTCGCCCTGCATGGCAATAAACATGCCCGAAACTAAAACTGTACACAGGAAGAGAGTTCTTTCAGGAACCAGGAACCCCAATTTCAACACCCTCCCCAATCACACCCGGCATTAATTCAGGCTTGGCCACTTAGCGCTTCGTGATTCTCCGAAGTCTAATTAATAAAATTACTATTACCAAAGGTTTCCTGGCATCCAGCCCAACGAGGATTGTGCCAGTCCAACAACTTTAATTGAACAAATGTAAAGCGTAGGAGGTTTGCTTCTACAGGTAATCTTTCCCCTACAACCCGTTCTCCTTAACGACCGCTCCAAGTTACAACGGCACTGGAAAAAGGACTGGAAGAAGGACAGCGTCTGTCATAAATACCAGTCAGTTGCCAAGCGCCTGAATTTTGATGCTTGCAGCGGCCATATAATGTGAAAAAAACATTTTACGGCTGCTGCAGCATCAAAATCCAGACGCTTGGCAACTGACTCGTATTTATGATGGACGCTGTGATCCTCTTTTGCGACCTTCTGACAAGCACATTGAACGGGAAGCCAGGTTCACTTAACAACTTGTGGCAAGACAGGCCGCAAAATGGAGCAAAACTCATTTGACAAATGTCTTGCTTAGTAATTTTGGGCTCCATTGTTGTCGTACGTTGAGGACTTCCTCTAATCCGATCCCTGGAGTTGGCAAAGGGAGCTCTTTATGGTGTGTGTGGCAGGGTCTAACCCGTGCTTTCAAATTTTGCATTACAAGCATTGCATTACTCCCATACTCAAGTTACGGCCAGCCGTTTAGTGGCTGTTCAAAATTTGGGTGATGCAAAACGTGACTTACAAGCTCATCCTAGTTCTTCTCAAAAGCACTGCAGTGTCCCTGCGGTCACCTGATTGAAATTCAAGCACTGGACAACTGACATGTACTTATCCAGATTTCTCTTATCATGTGATCCACATTTACACCTTTCCCAATCAGCTCCCGACGTCAATGGAGGGAAGCAGGATTCGCTTAACGGCTGCATTGATTTGTTTTAATGACCAGGGCGTGAGGGATTGTCGTGGCCATGCAATGCCTTGGTGAATGGCTGTGTTGCTTATGGCCCCTTTTGCCGTACATGGAGGACGAACATCTCTGCAAGACACTGATTACGCTGGCGCTAATATAATTATTGTAATTATTAGTGCAACTGTACCGAAACTGTTTCTGTCCTCTGCAAGGAGGCTAATCAGCTCCACCTATATATTTTGTTTATTTAATAAAATGGCCAATTATCAAAAGGAAGAAAGAAGAGCCAGCCCATGGAAGCTTACAGAGCCTTAAGCCAAATACAGTTGCCAAACTTCTCAATTTTGTTGACATGAATGTGGCAATAATGCAAGGTAG
>BLBF01000074.1:7780875-7821722 GCA_015471245.1 Laticauda colubrina
GGAAGGAAGGAAGGAAGGAAGGAAGGAAGGAAGGAAGGAAGGAAGGAAGGAAGGAAGGAAGGAAGGAAACCATCCTATCCTGACCTTCCAAACACAAATATTTGAATATTTGAGTTGCAGGTGATTGTCCTTCTTGCCCTCTTCCAAGACTTCTTCCTTGGGTTTCATTTTCCACCCCTGGCAGCTGATCAGTGTCTGCCTCCCATCCCCTGGGTTTTCCTCCATTCCCTCCTCCCCCTTTCAGATGATCCAGTGTTACAAATGAGAATTTAGACAGAATTTATTCTGCAGTCCAGGGCCTCAGCATCTTTCCAGGGCCTCAGCATCTTTTTTTTTTGTACTGTGGTGACCAAAATTGCATGCAACCTTCCAAGCATGGCCTCTCCGGTGCCTTATAAAGCGGTACACTTGGCAGAACAGGGTGCGTTGTGTGAATTCCATTTCAAGGCTTGCTTACCGCCAGCTGATAGGACAGCTGTACTTTCTTCCCAACAGCCCATTGAAAAGCTGGTCACACTCCTCAACACGCTGGATCGGTGGATCGATGAGACGCCCCCCGTGGATCAGCCGTCTCGCTTCGGGAACAAAGCTTTCCGGACATGGTACACAAAAGTGGACCAGGTAGGTTGGGAGGAAGGGCTGACATAGAGGGGTCAGGGGGTCCCATGGAGAGAGGGTCAGAAGTAAACCTGACTTTGCCAGTCAGTTTAGACCGAAAAGACTCCCAGTTGTAAACTAGGACATTAGAGGCCATTTAGTCTAACCCATGAAGTGCAAAACAAGGATTTTTTTTTTAATCTGATTTATTATTGAGTGAGCTTATACCCCAGGATTTCCAGTCTCGTGGCCAGCTTACATTCTTTTAGGACAGGGGCCTCCAATCTTGACAACTTTAAGACTTGTGGACTTCAACTCCCAGAATTCCTCAACCGGCCACATTTATCTCTTTCCCAGGCTCCGTTTCCCAGAAGCCTTAGCCACGGCCAAATGGCACCAGAGGCATGCTGGGGGCTGAAGTCCGCAGCTCTGTCATTTGCTTGGGGTTGGCTATAGCTGGATGGAGGGGGGGGGGCACACTCGGCTTGTAGATTTATTATCTGGCCTGGATTGTAATGCTGGGGTCTCTGATTGCTCAATTATGGCTAAATCTTAGGGGGCAGAGTCCTTGGTGGCAACTGTCGTCCCCAAACAGCAAGCTGAGGCCGTGCCCGAGGTGGCAGTGTACTTGAAAGAGTCTGTTGGCAATTCAACTCGCATCGACTATGGCACAGGTATCTGTTCATTGATTTAAAGCATTTATATAGCCGCCCATCTTCTAAGCAGCTCCGCTTGGCTCCCAGGGATGATGATGGGAGTGGGTGTCTGGCCTGGCAGGTCAGCCCTTCAGTGTGGCAGATGGCTTCGTGAACATGAGTAATGACTGACTTTGGGCTCCTTGGTGCTCTCTGAACAGGGTGCGTTTTTTGCAGACATTTCATGACCCAACTAGGTAACAGTGGGGAGCGGGGATTAGGGAGAGAAGGAGGATTTTCTGTGCTCTCCAAGCATGGCAGTTTCCTTGCAGATGTTCCATTGCCAAGCATCCTCCCTGTTATCAAAAAGTTGAAAATAGTGCTCTTTTTTAGCACTGAAAAAGTGACCTGAGGAAGCGGAATTATATTTGAAAGCCCCAGATGTGTGCTGAAGCCATAAGCCACAGCTAATCTGCCATAATAACAGTTAGAGATGATGGTGATGGTGATTTAAGAAGATGGTCAGTTTCTGCCTTGCATCTTGGAATGCCAGCCCCTGATTAAAACAGGCACAGCATGGCAAAATTAAATCAAGGGTATTTTTTGCCTGGTAGCCTCCAGCTCTGACTCTTAGAAAGTTGTGGGTGCTCCATCCCTGGAGGTTTTTAAGAAGAGGTTTGGACAGTCATTTGCCCCAACAGTATAGAATCTCCTGCTCAGAGCAGAGGGTTGGACTAGAAGGTCTCTAAGATCCCCTCTCACTCAGTTCTATTTTCTAAAGCACCCAAAGGCTAGACAAGGAATAATAGATGGAAACTGAATAAGGAGAGATTTAACCTGGAAATAAGGAGAAACTTTCTGATAGTGAGAACAATCAACCCATGGAACAGAAGTTACCCTCGGAAGTTGTGGGAATGCCATCACTTGAGACTTTCAAGAAAAGATTGGATTGCCATCTTTTTGAAATGGTATAGGGTCTCCTCCTTGGGCAGGGGGTTGGACTAGATGACCTACAAGGTCCCTTCCAACTCTGATTATCTGTCTGTCTGTCAGTTCCTCTGTTCTGCATTCTGTAAAGTTTCCCAGAAGAAACTCCACAAATCTGCTAATGCAACCTAGCAACATACTTTAAAACAGCTCCTGCTGCTGCTGAGCTGAAGAAGGAACTTTTGGAAAGCTAGTTGATCCTTTAAAAAAAAAAAAAAGCATGAAAAATTCAAGACTGCAGGACTGCCAGAGAACCTGCAGTAAAGCCACAATCAGCCACCAGTCGGCACTATCATCCTGGTTACCTTTAGCTCCAATTCCTGTTTTGTTCCTGGTAGTTCAGAACTGCTCAGTTT
This sequence comes from Laticauda colubrina, assembly GCA_015471245.1. Lineage (NCBI taxonomy): Eukaryota > Metazoa > Chordata > Lepidosauria > Squamata > Elapidae > Laticauda > Laticauda colubrina. The sequence continues at coordinate 7,783,451 of BLBF01000074.1, forward strand.
AGCTTGGAGGGATTAGGAACCACTTGAGATATTCGCACATGAAAGTCACTTTTCCTTCTGCTGTGACTTTTTACAATAGTTCTTGCCCAGCCTAGTTTTCCTAAATGTAGAAGCAATTCAGTTCCAGCCAGCCTGACCACAAACGGGATTGTCATTTTGTGTGACATCACAGCAGAGAGAGCTAAACCGAGCTAAACTTAACTGCATTATGTGGAGGCTTTTTTGAGTTTTCTGGAAATGTTAAATTGTACTCTGGAGTTCACAGGCCCAGATTAGCTCCATGTATTTGCACACATGCAGAGGCTCCTTAAATATTAGGAATGTCTGTTTGTTTTAACTTTTTGTTACTAGCTTTCAAAAGTACATAATTAAAATACCTACAATACTTACAAACTTACAATCTGAAGGGGATGTAGAGAAAGTTTAAAGAGTGATGCATACATAACAGGAACAAAACAAACATACAAAAGTAACATGAAAAAAGTTACTTTCAGCCTTCTGGATGCAGTTATACAATAAAATAGGATCTGGCTGGGGAATTCTAGGAGTTGAAATCCACCCATCTTAAGGTTGCCAGGATTGAAAAACACACTGGTCACTTTCATGCAGACAGAATTCCTGGGGAAAAGCTGTAATTTCCAAAGCACCTTCTGTCTCAAAATAAAGAGTTTTGAAAGAGTTCCTCACCTGAAGTGGCTGAGATGTAGGGCCACTTTTTAAGCCTGGACATTTTCTATTTTTTATTTATTATTCATTTCAATCTCACCTTTATTATTTTTACAAATAACTCAAGGTGCTGGACATACCTAATGCTCCTTCCTCTTTCCTCCACAACAACCCTGTGAGATGGGTTCAGTTGAGAGAAAGGGACTGGCCCAAAGTCAGCCAGCCACCTTTCACGTCTAAGGCCAGACTAGAACTCACTGCCTCCTTGGTTTTGTAGCCTTAACCACTAGACCAAACTGTTCTTCATCCTGAGCATTTCCTTTCCCTCTATAGGCCACGAAGCGGCCTTCGCTGCCTTCCTTTGCTGCCTTTGCAAAATTGGTGTCCTCCGGCTGGACGATCAGCTGGCCATCGTCTTCAAAGTGTTCAACAGGTAAAGTCCACGCATCTCAAAGCCCCTGAAGTTGAGAACGCCGCTTTGGAGCAAGTTGTCAGGTAGCTGGTACCGTTTCATTTCTGCACACTCCCTCTTGGCTGGTTGTGCAAGGGGAGAGGCAGAAGATCTGCTTCCTGAAGAGTGAACAGAGAACACAGAATAGCAGGGTTTTAAGAGGACCTTGGAGGTCTTCTAGTCCAACCCCCAGGCTCTGCCCGTGTTACGATGTTGATTGAGATCCCAGATCCCCAGATTCTCCTTCTGCTTCCTCTTCCAGTCATTCCATTATTCTTCCTGGTGGCCCGGGGGAGGGTGGGGGTGGGTGGGGTCTTTTCCATTGAGTTCATGTAGAGGCTTGTTTCATGGCTGTGTCGGAGAGTCAGTGGTCCAGTAGACTGGGCTAATCAAAGGTTGAGTTGCTGCATAATCCTGACCCATCCAATTTGATTTGGTTCCAGGTACTTAGAAGTGATGCGGAAACTCCAGAAAGCCTATCGGATGGAGCCAGCCGGCAGTCAAGGGGTCTGGGGTCTGGATGACTTTCAGTTCCTCCCCTTCATTTGGGGAAGCTCTCAGTTGATTGGTAAGCAGGGATATTCTCTCTCTCTTTTTCTCTCCTTCTGTTCATCTCTTTTTTCTCTTTTTTTTTCTTTTTTCTCTTTCTTTCTCTTTCTCCTTTTTTCTCTTTCTGACTCTCTCTGTATCTTTTTCTTTCTCTTCTTTTCTTTGTCTCTTTCTTTTTCTCTCCTGTTCATCTCTTCTTTTCTCATTCTCTTTTTTCTCTTTTTTCTCTCTTTCTCTTTCTCCTTTTTTCTCTTTTTGTCTCTCTGTATCTTTTTCTTGCTCTTCTTTCTTTCTCTCTCTCTCTCTCTTTCTCTCTTTTTTTCTACAGTCTGTCCATCTCTTTTCTCTTTTTCTTCTTTCTCTTTTTTTCTTTTTTCTTCTTTTTTTCTCTTTTCTCTTTTTTTTCTCTTTTTTCCTCTTTCTCCTTTTTTCTCTTTCTGTCTCTCTCTGTATCTTTTTCTTCTTTTCTTTGTCTGTCTCTCTCTCTTTTTCTTCTAACTTTTTCTTCCTCTTTGGGAAAAATTATCTTTTTTGCTGCCATTTCTTTTAAAGGGGCTATAAAGGGTATTTATTTACTATCAGTCCCTGCAGTTTTCTTGGCAAGATTTTTTGAGTGGTTTGTCATTGCCTGCTTCTTAGAGCTGAGAGAGAGGGACTGGCTCAGGGTCCTCAAGTTACTGTGTTAGGTAAACCTGGAAGTTTAGAAAACAGGATTGCCAGAGAAATGTGGACTGTGGGCTCCAAAGAGCGGAAAGCAGAGGCTTAAAAAATTTAAACCCCTGGCTATCATATCAACAGGATTTCTGCCTTCTGCAGTAGGCAGGTTCCCTCTATACAGGTAGTCCTTGACTTACAACCACAACTGATCCCAAAGTTTCCATTGCAAAGCAAGACAGTTGTTAACTTGAGTTCGGCCCCATTTTACAACCTTTCTCACCACAGTTGTTCAGTGTCATTGTTAGGAACAGAGTTGCTTAATGAATTTGGCTTCTGCAATGACTTTGCTTGTCCTGACGGTCGCAAAAGGAGACAACCTGACCCCAGGACACTGCAACTGTCATAAGCACATGCCAGTTGCCGAGCACCATGGGGATGCTGCCAACGGTCTTAAGTGAAAAACAGGCACTTTTTTTGCAGTGTTAAATGAATGGTTATAAGTCAAGGATTGCCTGTATCAAAAAGAGGATTTTTTTTTTTCTTCTGCCGTCAAGCAATGTCTCTGGCCCTGTTCAGCATTGAAAGCTTCTGCTCTTCGGGGCCCATTTTGAAGAGCCAAGGGGCGTTGCCAGGCTCCAGTAAGTCTCCTCCAGGGGTTGATCTCCCAGCCACTCTGAAAAGATCCTCTCTTTAGATCACCCCAACCTGGAACCTCGGCACTTTGTGGACGAGAAGGTGGTGAACGAGCACCACAAGGACTACATGTTTCTCGAATGCATCCGGTTCATCACAGAGGTGAGACTGGAATTTCGCCTTCCTTTCCCTTCCTTTGAGCCCCTGAGTTACGACTCGCCTTCCCCCACGATGGAGCCCAGCATTTCCATTGCTAAGCGAGACAAGTTAGTCCAGCTCTGTTTTACGACTTCTCTTGCCACAGTTGCTAAGCTAGTAACCTGGTTGTTAAGTGAATCTGGCTTTTCCTTGTTGGAAAGGGGGATTACGTGACCACCACCCCTCCCCAGGATGCTGCAACCGTCATATGTACATGCCAGTTGCCAAGCGTCTGAATTTCGATTGTGCGACCACATGGGAGGCTGCAACAGTCATGTGCATGAAAAATGGTCACTTTTTTCATTGCCGTTGTGACGGACACTGAATGGTTGTAAGTCAAGGACTAACCTGTAGTTTTGTATCCTGGAAGGAGGCCCAATTTTTGCAGCCACCTCAAAGAAGCCCGTTAAAAGCCTTGGCTTGGAAACATTTGTAGACTGGACACCAATTGTGTTCTTGCAGCTCCACCTAGTGCTCTCTTGATTTTATGAAAAAAAAAAAAAAAAAAGATTTGACTTTTGCAAGAGCCCCACTTTTATTCCTATAACTGGGGTTTGGCCTTGTCTGCATTGTCTAAGAGGGTGGGACAGCAGGTACTCAACTTACAGCTTACTTACAACTGCTCATTTAGTGACCATTCAACATTAGGACGGTACTGGAAATAACGACTGGACTGTTTTTCACGCTTGTGATGGTTGCAGCATCCCTACAGTCCCCGTGGTCAAAATTCAGGCCAGCTTGGCAACTGGCTGGTCTTTGTGACGGATGCCATATCTCAGGGTCATGTGCCAGCACAATATTGGCCCCAAGTGGCAGAACGGTGGAACTACAGCACCCACAGCATGGCCGAAGGGGAGTTTTGTTTTTCTGCTCCGAATCTCAGCCAAAGGAAGGATGAATCTGAAGGGGAGGAGAAGGGTGACATCATGGTATCTGGAGGTGGCCTTTGGAGATGTGGGCACCTAGGGGATGGTCAGATAAGAGAATGCATAACCCACAGCTGCATAATGGGTAGGGCAGATCGCAAATTCCAGCAGATTTACCCAATAAGGAAACTCTGTTGGATGGACAACAGATGTCTTCTGCTGGACAAAGCTGCTAGCCAAGAAACTTCTCGCTCTCCTCCTAGTTTCTGCCATGATGGCCAGTAGGGTGGGCATCTGGACCAAGGCCTTTTTTTTCTAATAATTAAGCCTAGGAGTGGACATGATAGTTGTCTTCCAGTACTTGAGAGGCTGTGACAGAGAAAGGGTGGGGGTCAAATCCAAAGCCCCTTAAGGCAGGAGAAGAAGCAACGGATGGAAACTGATCAAGGAGAGATCCAATTTAGAACTAAGGAGGAATTTCCTGATAGTGAAAACAATTAATCAGTGGAATGACTTGTCTCCAGAAATTGTGGGTACTCCATCATTGGAGGTTTTTAAGAAGAGATTAGTCTGCAAATGGTGTTTCCTGACTGAGGGGTTGGACTAGAAGACCTCCCAGGTCCCTCCAGCCCTAGCATTCTATGTTCTACGACCACATTTCAGTCCTTCCGTAGAACAGGGACAGCTTTCCTATTTGGAGATCCCTGAAAGAGGGACAGGACTCCCCTCAGGGTGGGGGCCATGACAGTCCACCCACAGCCTCATTTGTTTCTCTCCACCCTACCCCCCCCACCCCCTCTAGCGTAGCCCTTCGGTTCCCAGGCAGCCTCCTTCCTTCCCTCCCCCGGCTTTGTTCCTTTGTTCAGTGAGAGCATCTCCCTGTCTCTTGTGGGGTCCTCTCTGGCCTCATTTCCAAACCAGGCCTCCACGACGCCTGCCCCCCGCCCCCCCGGGTTGGGAGTGGGGTGGGGGAGGTCAGTGAACAGGCCCAAATCTTGGGCCAGAAGTCGATTGCCTTCCCACTCACAAATTCCACGGCTGAAAAAAAAAAAAAACAGGAAGAAGGGTTTAGCATTCCTGCCTTTCTTTTCCTCCCTGAGTCCCAAACATGCAATGCAAAGATTATTGTTGTTGTTGTTGTCGTCGTCCACTACACCCTCTTTTCAACACCCTGTCCCCTCTCCCGACTTTCAAGTTTGCAGGTAGGACAGGCAGCCTAATCAGTTTTTACAAACCGGTAAATAAATCCAGCTCCTAAATTTGAGGAACTTTTGGGAAGGGCTAACTCCTGATTTCAGAGCAGCAAAATAATTGAATACTCCTTTTTATGACAGAACAATTTAATAATTTAAATAAGGGAGTTGGGAAGGGAGCGTAGAGGAAAATAAAACATTTTAAAAAGCTTTGCATCGCGTGTTTGGCTTGATGGGAGAGAGGCAGGAATGCTAAGCCCTTCCTGGCTGGAAGGGAAGCCATGGACAGGAAGGTGCTGGGCTCAGCTGCCTTCCCCCCACCCCCACCCCTTTTCCATCTCCTCTCCCTCCCCCTTTTAATTTTTTTTTCAACTGACAGAGGAACCATTTACAAAAGGCTGATTCTCTTGGGAACAGAGAGGCAGGAACACAGCGTCTGTGAGTAATTTCCTGCTCAATATGGTTACCCTGACTCATTCTGTTCCCTTGGGGTCACTGCGGGACTCTCTCTCTCTCTTTTTCCATCCTTCTCTCTCCCCAGCTCCTTCTTTTCTTTGTGGCTGGAATCAGCTGCAGCTCCTTTCTTTCTACCTCTCTCTCTCTCTCTCTCTCTTTTTTCCTCTGCCTCTCTTTGCTTTTCCCCTCCTTCTTCTTTTTCTGAAACCCCATCACTTCATCCCCAGTCTCCACTCTCCAGCAGATGTCCCTTTGGCACTGCGGTGATGCCCACCTGCCTGGGTGGAGTGGAGTTTCAGGGTGCCAAACTCTGGTTTCATAACCGAGGCTGCGCAAAAGGTCATCCCTTTGGAACGCAAAGACAAACCACCATCTGCCCCAAGCTACAGCGACAGCAGAGTTTGTGTTGTGGGTCATTGGCCGGGAAGGGGCAGGCGAGAGAGGCTTTGCTTGCCTGGGCCACAGGGCCCTTTTCTGCAAGTGCTGAATGGTTTTGGAAAGTTTTTCTGTTTCATTTCTTTTTTTAAAAAAAGATACTGTTTCAATTGAAGTTGATCATCGTTTAAAATGCAAAACACCTGGTAAAAATAATAAAGCGAAGGAAGGGGGAGGAAGGGAGGGAGGGAAAATGGGAGGGAGGGAGAATGGACAGAAGGGAGAAAGGAACGAAGGAGGAACGAAGGAAGGAATTTCCTCATAATGAGTGGAATAGCTTCCCTCCAGAAGTTAAGGGTGCTCCATCACTGGAGGTTTTCAAGAAGAGATGGAAACCATTTGTCTGAAATGTCATAGGGTCTCCTGCTTTAGCAGAGGGGTAGACTAGAAGATCTCCACGGTCCCTTCCAGCTCTTTCATTCTGTTATTCTAAAATGCAAAGGAAGATGGTAGGAAAATTGGAGAAGACAATTTTCCATGCAAAATAAAATTACAACCTCAGCGGTTTACTTTTTTAAACGTAAAAAAGTATGTTTAGTGAATGCTCACAATTTCTTAGATCAGCCAACTAATCTAATTGACAAAACCCAAAATCAGATTTTCGTATATTTTTTTCCCCGTTTCGAGTGCAAAAATCCGGATGCGGTTTCCGAAGAGAAACAAAACTAGAATACTTTCCTCTTTAAATTAAAATAGCTGCTCTCTCCACCCCTGCTAACTCCTTCATGTTTTTGGGTCTCCTTCCTGCACCCTATTTTCAGCACAAAACATGCCCTCTGCTGTGGGTCCAGCTTTTGCCCTGCTCCTTAGGCGAGAGGCCAGCAGGCAAATTTAGGAAGGGGTGAAAAAGATAAGGAGAGATCACTTTGGACCCCCTCCCCCCGTAAAACAGGGACAACAATCCAATAAACAAATAAAAATATTGATCAACCCAACCCATTGGTTCGCTCTTGGTAAGACTTAAAAACTTCTGCCAACTTTGCCCGGGGGAGGGGGAGGGGGAGGGGGGGGGCTGGTTGACTGAAGCAGCTTGGATGAGTCACCTCTAAGGGATCTGGCTGGGCATGACTAAGAAGGCTCACGCTGCCTCTGGCCTTTTTTCCAATTGGGGCCTCGCCCCCCATCCTTCCCCCTGCTTTAGTCCCATCCTTCGGTTAAGGCCACTGAAATTCAGCCTCACCTTCCATGTCGCAAAGGTGAGTACTCACCTGTTTGCCAGTGAAAATATGAGGATGTGGGACGACTTGCCTCCCATCACTGGAGGTTTTTCAAGAAGAGATTGGATAACCATTTGTCTGAAATGTCACAGGGTTTCCTGCCTGAGCATGGAGCTGGGCTAGAAGACCTCCAAGGTCCCTTCCCAGCTCTGTCATTCTGAGAAGGTGGCCTTCCAAGAAGTGCAGTTGCTCCTTTTTAAAGAATATATGTATGTATGTATAAAATCTCCTTGAAGCCATATGTTACTTCAAAATATGAACCTTTCCTGCCTATCTTTATCTTCCCCACTTAAAAGAGAGATAGAATAGAATAGAATAGAATAGAACAGAACAGAACAGAACAGAACAGAACAGAACAGAACAGAACAACAGAATAGAATTCTTTTATTGGCCAGGTGTGATTGGACACACAAGGAATTTTTCTTGGTGCAAACGCTCTCAGTGTACATAAAAGATACATTCATCAAGAGTCAAGAATCAGGTAAAACACTTAGTGATAGTCATGGGGTACAATAAGCAATCAAATCCTAGGAAACAGTCAATATAAGGATACAAGCGACAAAGTTACAGTCGTACAGTCACAAGTGGGAGGGGATGGGCAATAAGGAGTGATGAGAAGTTTAATAGTAATAGTAGTGCAGACTTTGTAAAGAGTTGGACAGTGTTGTGGGAATTATTTGATGGCGTTCGGGAAAAGATTCGCCTCGTGTCTAGTTGTTCTGGTGTGCAGGGCTCTATAGCGTCGTTTTGAGGGAAGGAGTTGAAACAGTTTGTGTCTGGGATGTGAGGGGTCTGTACTTATTTTGACGGCCCCCTTTTTGACTCTTGCAGCATACAGATGCTCAGCGGAAGGCAGCTTGGTCGTAATTGTTCTTTCTGCACTCCTAATTATCCTCTGAAGTCTGTATCTGTCCTGTTGGGTTGCAGAACCAAACCAGACAGTGATAGAGGTGCAGATGACAAGACTCCATCCTCCCTCTGCAGAACTGGATCCGCAGCTCCTTTGGGGCAGTTTGAGCTTCCTGAGCTGGCGCAGAAAGAACATCCTTTGTTGGGCTTTTTTTGATGACGTTTGTGATGTTAGGTGTCCATTTTGACTGGGAAGTCTTACAGCACTCACCTTTACAAATTGGAAATGGGATGCCACCCTACCTTCCCTCCTGGGCTCCTTTTGAGGCTACTACCAGGCCCATGGTCCATGGCTAGCACAGCTGTGCGGCTGTCCTGCTCAGGTTGATGGAACCCTAACTGCGACGCTTCCTGAGATGCGTGGTGGTAGATGGCAGTACAAAGCAGTGTAGTCCTCAACAACAACGGAGCCCAGAATTTCTGTGGCTAAGCAAATGTCCGTTAAGTTGAGGCTGGCCCCATTTTCTCACCGCGGCCACTAAGCGAGTGACTGCAGTTGTTAAATTGGTCCCATGTTTGTTAAGTGAATCTGGTCATTTGGCAACTGGTTCAGTTTTATGACGCTTGGTTCAGTTTTATGATGCAGTCTCCCGGGGCGGGGGTGGTGGTTGTTCCTTCTGACAAGCCAAGTGAACGGGGAAGCCAGGTTCATTTAACAACCATGTGACTCACTTAACAACTGTGGTGGTTCACTTAACAAACGTGGCGAGAAAAGCCATAAAATGGGGGCAAAACTCACTTCACATAGCCACATAAATCCTGGCCCAAAGGTCACCAATCTCCATTCCTTACCCCTTGAGGACTAGGAGCTTGAAAAGCAGGCATGACAGATTCCTTATCCCCCCCCCCCAAAAAAAACCAACCACACTTCATGTTCCTTCATTCCTTTTTTCTTTCCCTCCTTCCCCAACCCAAATTTGTGCTCATGCTCCAGGACCCCCCCCCAAAAAAAACCCTAGTAGGTTTAGCAAGGGGAAACCAGTAGTCCTTTTCTTTGCTCTTGAGGATGGAGATGAGGGACTTTTTGCAGCTGTTGGGGGGCAGAAATGAAATCCGAGCCTTGTTACAAAAAGGGTGGAGAAAGGGAGGCTGACCATGGGGAGGTGGGAAAGAGGGGGAGGAGGAGAAGGAGGCTGATCACCTATTTTTTCCTCCCCCCACCCTCCCACCTTGTTGCCAATCTTCTCCCCAAAATACCTTTGCACTGATTTTTGGTGCATTTAAAATGCAATCTCCCCCCCTTCTACCTACCACCCATTTTAAATTGCCCCCTCCTTTTCCTCCTTTCCCCCCTCCCCAATTGTTTTTGGCATGGGGGGAGGGGTTGTTGCAGTCTGAATATTCTGTGTGCTTTAGGTCTGGGGAGAGGAGGAGGAGGAAGTGAGTTATTTTAAAATCCGCATCCTTCAAAGGGCTGTTGACTTCCCAGGCTTGCTTTTCAGCTGGCGCTGCAGCTCTTGTGGTGGATGATGTCATGGAAACTTCCCTCTCAGCAAGTTGAGTTGCATTCCCTCCCAGCCTTCTCTTCCTTCTCTCTCTCTCTCTCTCTCTCTCCCCCCCTTGCCCCCCCAGACAGAGCCAGCTTTCTTCTCAAGGGTGTGCCCCAGAATCGTATCCAGGAAAAGTAACTCGGCTGCTTTTTTTCGCCTTCCCACACAACTCCCCGTGCCTCTTGCTTGCAAGTTCACCCAACTCTCTTTCTTGCAAAGGGATTCAGGCAATGAGGAAGGCTGGAATTAGAAAAAGTGGGGTGTGTGCAGCCTTTTGGGGGGGATCCTTCTCCCCCACCCGCAGATTGCTGGAGAAATCAGATCAGGGCGTCTCTGCCTTCCAAAAACCGCTCTGATGCCCCGCTAGCCGGCAGAACCGGTCTTTTGGCCTCGTGGGCAGGGTTGGGCTGGTTGCAGATTGGCAGGCAGGAAATAAATAACAGAAAGGCAGAGTTGGGAGGGACCTTGGAGGTCTTCTAGTCCAACCCCCTGCTCAAGGCAGGAGACCCTGTACAATTCCAGACAAATGACTGTCCAACCTCTTCATGAAAAGCTCCAGTGTTGGAGCACCCACAACTTTGTTCCTCTGATTAATTGTTTTCACTGCTAGAATATTTCTCCTTCATTCCAAGTTGCTTCTCTCCTTGATTAGTTTCCACCCGTTTACTTCTTGTTCCTGCCCTCTGGTGCTTTGGGAGAAAAGGTCGGCCTCTTCCTCTCTGTGACAGACCCTCAAGTACTTGAAGACTGCTATCATGCCACCCCCTAACCCCTGTCTTCAATAAGCTAGAGATACCTGGTTGCCTTAAATCATTGTATGATTTTGCTTCTAGATCCCTTATCATCTTGGTTGCTCTTCTTGACACTCTTTCTAGAGTCTCTGCGCTCATCCGTGCAGCAATAGCATTTTGAGCTCTTGGCATCTGACCAGCATTGACGGCCATTTGCATTATCCTGGGTTCACAAGACCATGGTTATATGACCAGTTTCCGGTCTTTACTTCCGACCTCTGGCAAATAAATGCCCATTGAGAAAAACAGATTCGTTTTATGACTGCCATGTCACCGCCACAAAAAAAGTCATAAAATCAGTCACAGGCTGAATGGCTTAACAACCGCCATGATTTGTGACCATAATTCCAGTTAGGGTCATAAGTCGAGGATTAACTATTAGGTTTTGGTTCACTGCGTTGCGTAGACCGCTCCACTTGGGATAAACAGGATTAAGTTTAGGCCAACCAGCAGGTACTGTAATTTTGTTCTGAATTTCAGGCTCTGTGTTTCTCCCAACAGTTTCTCCTCAGCGCTTTCAAAGAAGCCCACATGTGCCAACAGTGTGCAGCCACAGCAAAATGGAAAAATGCCATTAGGCATTTAAATGTTATCCTCTCCAGATATGCATCATAAAATTTGAAGGGGCCATATGTGGGGGTTTTTTTTTACACTGCTGGTTATCACTGTGGGCTCTAGGTTGTTGTGGGAATGTGGCTCAAGATTAACCCAGGTTCCTTTTGCCTTCCAGATGAAGACGGGCCCCTTCCCTGAGCACTCCAACCAGCTGTGGAACATCAGTGCCGTCCCTTCGTGGTCCAAAGTCAACCAGGGGCTCATCCGGATGTACAAAGCTGAGGTGAGGAAAGGCAGAGGAAGGGGGAACCAGACCTCTCCATCCAGATGTCGTAGTTTTGGGTCAAACATCTGCCCAACCTTGAGGCTATAGTGAGTGGGTTAGGCTGTCCATGAATATGAAGAGCTGGTATTTATCCGGTCACCCTGGACCTTTCATGAAAGCCCAGAGAGAAATAATTTGGTCTGGTGGTAAAGGTACCGTGATAGGAAGTGGGAGACAGAGAGTTCTAGTCTCACCTTGGCCCTGAAAAGTATGACTGTTAGGCCAATAACCAGGAGACCGTGTATTCTAGTCCTGCTTTTAGCCCACTGGGTGATTTGGGGCCAGTTTATCCTCAGACCTGGGATCCTGTATTTTTGCCTGGTGAATCCAGACCATGACGGACGCCGATGTCAAACTTCTGTCCCTCTTCCATTTCTCTTCCCCTCTTTTCTAGTGCCTGGAGAAGTTTCCCGTTATTCAGCACTTCAAATTCGGCAGCCTGCTTCCTATCCAGCCTGTTGCACCTTAAGGAGCTCTGTTGGTGATGGGACCGCGGAAGGGGGGGGAGCCCTGGAGAATGGGGGGGGGGAAGGCTCCCCTTCCTAGTCACCTCAAAACCCCGCTGGCCTTGATGCTCCTTCCTTTCGGCAGGACGCTGGCAGGGCATAACTGTCCAAGAAGACCCTGGCATTGGCACAAAAAACCAAAACAAAAACAGGCAAGAGGTGGACTTGACTCCGGCCACACGATGGTCCCCTCTTCTGCACCTCATTTTTGTTTGCCCCAGGGTGGTTGGTGCTCTTAAGGTTAGGAGTGGGGGGTGGTTTGCCTCTCTGAACTGTGCTGTATATTTTGCTGGGGAAATACACCTGCTTTAAACTTAAGAGACAAGCTGGACTTGCTGGCATTCTTCCCAAGGCTCCCTTCCCAATCCTTCCACTTCTTGGCCCTGATCCCTTTGGACAAAGATCTCCAAACCTGGCCACTTTAAGACTTTTGGACTTCAACTCCCAGAATTCCCCAACCAGCATGTGTTGTCTCCACTTGGGGAAACCACGTTTGAAGGGTTCAGAACAAACAAAGGGCAAATTCAGAGAAAAGCAGCAAAAAAAGCATTGTCTCTTGGTAGGTTACATCAAGAAAAGGTTATAGATTTAGAGTCCCAGATTCTGCTCAGTGCCTGGAGAAATTGACTAGACAGGAAGGTGAAATTGACTAACTCTTGCTCTTTGTAAGATCTAGTTCTGGAAATTGACCTTGGGCTCGGTTTCAATTCGGCAGGGGTCCTAGATCTCGTGCAATCTGCTTTTCCTTGAATTTTGCTTCTTCCAAGTCACGATTTGCAAAAATAACCTACATTTAAATAAGAGAATGGTGGCTAGATGTGAAGCCTCTTTGCGGCCAGAAAACGGACAAAACGGGAAATAGCTAAAACGGAAATATCTATGCTGGCTGGGGATCTCTGGGAGTTGAAATCCATACACCTTAAAATTGAGAAACACTGGATTGAAGTTAACAAGGTTTTTTGCCAACTAAAACCACAGGATTTGTGTATACGGAGCACCCCTAACAGATCAGGGAAAGATGGTTGCATTCACACCAAAACCTAAAGCATGCAGGCGAGGGAATTCTGGGAATTGACATCCTCGCATCTTTTAAAAACCCACCAAGGTTGAGAAACACTGCTCCATACAATGGCAGCCTCTTTCTTTTGAAAGTGTGGGTTCCCTCTTGGAGCCCCACAAGGAACCATGAAACCCAGTCCTTAAAAGGGAGTTGGGTGAGAAGGGGCATCTGGTGAGCTTGATCTGAAAGCTTCGTGGCCAGAGCAGTTCCTACTCTCCATCCCACCTGGAGAACCTCAAGAGTAACTCTGTGCGTTGAGAGATTTTTCCTTTTTTCACGTGGACCAGAGAGTTCTAGATCTCCACAAAAAGAAAGGGCGAAATGCTGCACCCCACCACCAATTTTAATATTGTCCATCACTTTCACCCACACCTTGAAAACATTATGGTGAAAAAACAGCCCCCACCCACCCACCCCTCCAAAAAAATCCCAAAACACAACTCCATGAAAGTATTCCTGATTTGTTTATTTATTTTTCTTTTCGATCAAGTTTAATTTTTTTTTTTTTTAAGATCTCTCAGTTGAAGTTTATGGGGAGTACATTACCTGCCCCTCCCCCACCCTCCAAGTGATTTGAAAGAGAGGATCCACAATTTTTGCTTTTGCCTCCAATTCTAAGTCAACCAGTTCTGTAGGTTTGTTTATTTTTGTTTTTTTTCTGGCTCCTTGCAAAAACTTGTCAACCCTGTTTCTCTAAAATGTGGGGAGGGGGAATTCCAAGAAACTGCTTTGCCAGTTTATTCCATTTTAAAGGAAACCCCTCCCCTTTTTTTTCTTTTTTTTAAATTTCCAGCCTGAGGCTGATTTGAGAGGGGAAGGTGGTAACTTGAAAGGGCTATTTCCTAGTAAATAGTGGATTCCAACTGCTGATCTCTTTGAGGGATCCTCGGTATTCTCTTGAGCATGGTGGTTTTCTTGCAGACATTTCACGACCCAACTTAGTAATGTCATCATTAGGAGAAAGTGGGGTTTTCAGAGAGGAGGAGGAGGAGGAAGAAGAAGACAGTGACAACTGAGGGGTCCTTGGTGCTCTCTCATCTTAGTGGCTTTCTTTCATTACCCATCAGTGCTAGAAGCAAACCGGACTCCTTTATTCACACTGATGATGTAACCTAGTTGGGTGATGAAACGTCCGCAGGGAGAAAAAAAAAACCCAGCACAGAGAAACACTGAGAACACTCCTCCATGTCAAAGGCCTGAGCTACAAATATTCTCCTCTTTATTACCTGGTCTCTTTTCCAAGCTTTCCCATAGCCTACTCTCCAGCAAGAAGTCCAGGCCTCTTGCAATTGCTCTTGGAATGGCCATACCGCACAAGACAAACCCAACTTGCCTTTTGAAACTGTGATCAAAGCAAGTGGCAGCTTCAGTTTGCTGATGGGGAGGGGTGGGGGATGGGATTTTTGCAAACCCTGCATGTGTCTACTCAGCCCCCAGGGAGGAGACACCCCCTCCCCTCTCCTCCCTCCACCTCAAAACGGCCATCTTTCCTTTTTTTCTGCTAAACACCAAGGAATGAGGTCGTTGGCACCGGGAGAGCTGTACCTTCAATTAAATAGGATTGGCCTTTTTCTCTGTGTGACATTGCTTTTATTAATCCCAGATATTATTCAGGGCCCACCTGCGCGTTCCTTCGGCTGGATGGTCAAGAGGTTTTCGAACCACCTCTTCTTAGATTTTATAGTATAGTAGTTTAGCTTAAAAGATCTGGCAACTTTTAAGACTTGTGGGCTTCCACTCCCAGAATTTCCCAGCGTTTTCTTCAGGCATATTAGCCCATATGCCGGCTGGGGAATTCTGGGAGTGGAAGTCCACAAGTCTTAAAAATCACAGAGAGCCCTGGACCAGAATGTGGTGGGAATTCAGTTGGACGTCCTTTAGCCCGTCTATCTGACCTGTAGCTCTGCACACCGTGTCCGTGTCTGGAACGGTCAATCTTTGGCCCTTGAGCCTGTTCTCCGGTTCTCTTTGCGTGGTGGTTGGAATCAAATCTGTTGAATTTTGGCTGGAGTTGCCAGTGTTTTCTTCAGGATCCTACCTGATATGTTTGTTGAACTTTTCTCAACAATTTGGGTTGAAAGCAAACCATCTTGACTTTTTTGGCCTGCGAGTACAAGCGATCCTCCATTTAACGACCAGAATTTCTGTGGCCAAGGGTCGTTAAGTGAGCCCTGCCCAGTTTTACAACCTGTTTTTTTTTTTTTTTTGCCACCATTCTTAAACGAGTCTTGTGGTCGTTAAACAAACCTGGCTTCCCGTATTGTGCTCGTCACAAACTGGCTGGGAGGGTTGCAGGGCTCAGTCCCCCTGATCGTGGGACTCTGGTTTTGGTCACTAGACTGTGGGGATGTTGTATGTGTGAGGACCAGGTGATAAATCCCTCCCAACGGGTTGCTCAGTGGTTGTAAGTTGAGGACCTCCAGTAGGTTGCTGTTTTCTGGGATTTCCAGATGGCAAACTTGGAGCTCTTGAGCAACAAAAAATAATCATCCGGCGATGGTTCGTTGTCCTGAGACCAAATCAGCAGACTGAATTCCTGACCGAACAACATTTCGAAAGAGCTCCTTAAGACCATCAAATCAGTTTATGTACTGCTTGGATTACATCCCCCTCTATCTTAACACCCATCCACACACACACACCCCCGAATGTTTCCAGGGAGAGAAAGCGGATCCCAGGTCCTCTGTGTTTCCCTTGTTTTCCCCCTTTTAAGAACTATTTAATTCTGGGGCATGCAACTTCGTACGGGCCGGAGGTGAAGTAAATTACCATTTAGGCCAGATGCCGGATCAGTGAAATTACATAGTTAATAGAAGGGCTTCCTGTGCTTTTCCCCAACTCACCTGAGAGGAAAATAATACAACTGAACAATGTGATGACGATGATGATGATGATGGTGATAATCATATGTTTTTGAGGAGATCAGGGTGGCACACCATTCCTGAGAAGCTTGTTGTTCTCCCCTAGGATCTGGGGAAGAACTTACTGGGACGGGATGCATTTAAGCTTTGAGGAAGGCCACTCTGGAGAATATTTGAGTTATCTTCAAATTCCGAAAAAGGTGTTTCATAGGAGAAGGTTACAGCCTGCAAAGCACCTGAGGGTGATGCCTACCTTGGTAGCATTACTTGCAAAGAAGTGCTTGGAACACAGGTAGTCCTTGACTTACGGCCATTCGTTTAGTGGCCATTCAAAGTTACAACGGCACTGAAAAAAAGTGACTTGAGGGCCATTTTACAAACGTCCGTTGCAGCATGCCAGCGTTGGTCACGTGAATAAAATTCAAACACTAGGCAACTGGCATGTCCTTAGGACGGTTGCACCGTCTGGGGGAGGGGGGGCATGTGATCTGCTTTTGTGACCTTCTGACACATCAAAGACAATGGGAGAATCCAGGTTCAACTTAACAACAGCAAGGGATTCACTTAACAACGGTGGCAAGAAAGGTCGTGAAATGGGGCTAAATTCACTTCAGTGTTTCGCTTAGCAACAGAAATGTTGGGCTCTGAGGTGGTCGTAAGTCAAGGACTCCCTGCTAGCCTACATCAAGAAAAGATTATAGGCTTAGAGTCCCAGATTCTGCTGGACAGCTGGTGAAATTTGATTAGACAGGAAAGTGAAATGGACTAATTGATGCTCTCTGTAAGATCTAGTTGTGAGATTCACTTCAAGAAGGGGTTCTACTAAATCTTGAGCAATCTGCTTTTCCTTGAGTTTTGTGTCTTCCAGGAAAATTATTGGGCAAAGGGGAGGAAAAGGCATTTGCTTAAAAGCAAACCTGTAACGCATGTCTAAATTGGAAGATGATGATTAGAAGCGAAGCCTCTTTGCGGGCAGGAAATGGACACAACGGGAAACAGTGGCTGATACAGAGAATTCTGGGAGTTGAAATCCACACATCTCAAAGTTCCTGGGATCTAGAAACCCTGAATAAGAAATTAGCCAGGATTTGCTAAGTAAAACCATATCAATGGTGTTGCAACACCTCAAAGCAGAACAAGGGATGACAACTGCATTCACACAAAACTTGAAGCTTCTTTAGCATCAACCTTGGTTAGTTTTCCGTGGCTTAACATTGGCAAGTTTGATGGTTCCAGATATTTGACAAGCCTGCTGCATCCCCCAAACTAATTCAGTACCATAATTAGAACATTCCCAACAAATTCTGCTTTTAGATTTGCCAAAGAGTCTTGAGACTTTATGCAAAGACTTCCTGCAGGAAATCGGTCTGGAAATACATTCCGGGAATTGATTTCCAGAATTTCTTTCCATTCCAGAGAGGATTGCAGGAATTTCAGCTTGAGGGGTCTCTCATGGTCCTTAAGGATCATCAAACAGGTGACAGGAGCTTTTTTTTTTTTTTTTTAAGAGATATCAGCACTCCGGGCAGATAATATAAAAGCTGGTTGAAAACTGAGCCCGAGCAATTTCTTTACTGACATCCTGCCACAAGCGCCAGCTTTTAAAATAGCTCTGCTATTAACATCACTAAGTGGATAAAATGAAGCTGGGTCTGAATCATGATGGACTTTCAGGGGCTTCATGAATATACCGGTTTGTGTCTTCTACTCTTACATTGTTCCAAATAAGGGGAGATCAGAAGGACACAATCCTGCTCGGCTCACCACAATGCAAAATGAAAAAATTGAGACTAAAGAGTGCAGAGAAGAGCAACCAAGATGATTAATAGGCTGGAGATTAAAACATTTGAAGAATGGTTGCAGGAACTGGACCTGGCTAGTCTAGAGAAGAGAAGGACCAGGGGAGATAGGATAGCAGTCTTCCAATATTGGGGGCTGCTACAGAGAGGAGGAAGGGGGTCAAAAGCTATTTTCTGAAGCACCTGAAGGCCAGACAAGGAAGAATGGATGGAAACTGAACAAGGAGAGATTCAACCTGGAAATAAGGAGGAATTTTCTGACAGGGAGAACAATCAACCCATGGAACAGAAGTTGCCTTCAGAAGTTGTGGAGCTTCATCCCTGGAAGCTTCCAAGAAGAGACTGGACTGCCATCTGTCAGAAATGTGTAGGGTCTCTTGCTTAGACAGGGTGGAGGTTGGACTAGATGACCTACAAGGTCCCTTCCAACTATGATTATCTGTTATCTGTTATTTATCTCTTTCTTAAAAACTTCCAGTGTTGGAGCAATCACAACCACTGGTTCATTGTTCTGAATGTCAATATTATTTTTTTTAGTTCTAGGTTGCTCTTCCAATATTTGAAGGGCTGCTACAAGGAAGGGGGAGGGGTCAACGTATTCTGCAAAGCACCCAAGGTCAGGACAAGAAGCAATGGATGGAAACCAAGGAGAGAAGCAACCTAGAATTGAGGAGGAATTTCCTGACGGGACAATCAATCAGTGGAATGGCTTGCCTTCTGATGTTGTGTATGCTCCAACATTGGAGGTTTTCAAGAAGATACTGGACAACCATTAGTCTGGGCTACTATGTGGTCTCCTGCCTTGAGTAGGGGGTTGGACTAGAAGACCTCCAAGGTCCCTTCCAGCCCTAGGATACTATGTCCTCGGATCTGGAAGCTGTATAACTAGTCCTCAACTTAGGACCATCCGTTTAGCGATCACTTGTTTGTGTGTGTGTGTGTGTGTGTGTGTGTGTGAAGGACGAGTCCTTTATAGTGAAATAAACAATGGGAAAAGCCTATTTTTGTGACTGTTTGTTTAGCTCTCCATAATTCCCAAGATCCGGGTTGTATTTTCGAGATAGTCATCCTTGTTTCACATCGCGTGTTTATTTTGGATCAGTCTTTGCTCTTTGAGAGCTGCAACTCTACAAAATCCTGAATCTCTGCGGGAGAATTCTGGCAGCAACCCAGCTTAACACAAGTGCACACATTCACACACACACGTAAATCATTTGCCACCTTCCCTTCCCAAGATTTGTGACACCCTCCCCCCACCCCAAGGTTGAGAGTCCTTGGACTAAAAGCATTGTGAAACTGACTAGATCCAGTTGCCAGAGCGCCAATATCCAGAAAGGATGAGCACCCCTACCATTTATTTTCCCCAAAGTTGTGTTGGCCTGGAAAGATTTCGCTAACCACCGCTCCCCTCTCCAGCAAATAGATCAAATGCATGAAGAATTAAGAGGCATCTCTTCCTTGCCATTGCATAAGCCAACCATCTCATCAGACCATCCTGTAAAACTTTGGCCGGCTCTCTGCACATGCTCAGATGCCTCTTGTCCTCCCTTCTTCTGCCTCCCTTCCAAAGCTTCGCAGGGCACCCTCCTTTCCACCGAGCCATCTCCTTTCCCTGCCTCTTTTCTCGTCTGCATATACATACAGCAGCAGCCGATAAATTAATCACAATGCCGGTAAATTTTTAGGGTGACAGCAGGGAAAATCTCCCCTCTCTCTTTTTTCCCTCTCCCCTAACCCCCCCCCCTCCTCCTCCTCGTTTCTTTCCCTCCCATTCTCTATTCTGCTGCTCTGCTGAGTTTTCTCCCTCGGAAAGAAATTGCTGAGCTGACAGCCGAGGAGCAAAGATGAAATGAGCCCAGCTTTAGCGGTTCAAAGGCTGAAAATTCTGCTGGGCTTTGCAACCGAGCCATCTTCCCGCCTTCCCAGCCGTGAGGTCGAAAGTCGGTGCGAAGGCTAACAAGAAAAGGGTTGGTGCCTGAGAAGGTGCAGAGTGAATCTCTCTCTCCCCCCCAAAGCAGAGTTGTCAGGAAAAGGGGCTGGAGGGACATCTGGCTAATTTTAATGTTAAAGGACAAAAGGGAGCCTACGATGCCATCCAAACGAACAGTTGAAGGTTAACCAAGCTAAATTTGTCAACTTACCCCAGTTCATTTAGTGAGAGTTCGAAGTTACAGTGGCACTGAAAAATGGGACTTAGGGCCGTTTTCACATGATTGTTGCAGCATCCGTGATCAAAATTCGGATGCTTGTTAACCGACTCATATTTATGACGGTTGTGGCATCCTGGAGTCACATGATCCCCTTTTGTGGCCTTCTGAGAAGCCAAGTCAGTGGGGAAGATCGTGTCAATAACTTAACAATTGTGACAAGAAAGGCAAAAAAAAAAAAAAA
Source organism: Laticauda colubrina (assembly GCA_015471245.1). Taxonomy (NCBI): domain Eukaryota; kingdom Metazoa; phylum Chordata; class Lepidosauria; order Squamata; family Elapidae; genus Laticauda; species Laticauda colubrina. Next base: position 7,803,459 of record BLBF01000074.1, read on the forward strand.
ATGGGAGAAAAATTGGTTAGGAAAGGGATAAGAGACCAAAACTTTTTTAAAAAAATCTATTTTTACAACAGTGAGAAGTCATTTCTGAGCTTCAACAAGGAAACTATCTGGATTTATTGACAAAGTCAACGCAATCAAACTTAACAAGAGTTTTTATTCCAATGTGGGCTGCCATCCAAACACCTAAGCAGTGTTTTAAACTAAAGGAGACGCCACCAGGCGATCTCGGTGCCGTAGACCAGAGGGTGAAGTTGACAAACCCTTCCAACCCCTTTCCGAGCATTGCCAAGAAAGGGTTGAACGTGTCCATTCTTGAAAGTGACTTAACTTGAATTGGAAGGTAGTTCTAATTAACTTTTTTAAAAGACTCCTTTTTTTTTCTATTTTTTTATGTTGTTTACTGTTTTTATGTTGTTAACTGCCTTCAGCATTTGGCAGCAAGATCACAACTGCACGGAATTAAATATGAATCAATCTTAACTGAAAGCAAAGATACAGTTAATCAACCATTAATAAATTAATTAAGTCAATATGAACCTTAAGTATCAGGACCACAAGTATGTTTTATCTGACATAGGTTGGTTGGGACGTTGGTCTGGTTTTAATTGGCCTGCAAACTTCCCCATTTCCCCCCCTTTTCTTTAAATATAGGCAACCTGAAGCGATGGGCCCAGCGTCGGGTAGATGAGCTTTGTAGTCTGCCTCTGAAGAGAAGCAGATTTTCTAGGAGCCACTTTACAAAAAACAACAGTTCAGTTCCACTCTGCCCTCTTTCCTGGCCTCGCAATGCTGGCTGGGCTGAGGCTGGGGAGGTTGGAAAGTGTAGTCCATGCCCCTCTGAAGAGCACCAGGTTGGAGAAAGGGTTCACAACAGGCCAAGTGCACCTGAGTGGTGGGGAAAAACTGGTTTTCTGGGTGCGTTAAGGGACACCTTTCGCTTCACCCAACCCACAAACCGATTGCTAAATTAACCTGTTTTGTTAAGTTTGCCCCGTCCATTGGCCTGGTTCCCACAACATACTTTAACTGGGTTCATGGAGAGGTTAACTGTCTTGTGGGAATACCAAAAAGGGCCCAGCAGAGCCCGTCTGCTAATTATCAGGGGTTTAAATTTAGCCCGGAACAAACTCTGTCTTTGGCTAATTCCATTTTCTCCTCTCTCTCTGCCCTCCACAACAGGCAAGCAGGCTCAAAGCTGTTTTCAACACGGCTGTTTTGCTTTATTTACAACAAAACTATTTTATTTTTATTTTTTGGCATGCTCTCTTGCAAAATGGTTGGGCCCTTTTTGGGTGGAAAAGCAACAAGAGAATTCATCCCGCCAAGATCAGGGTTTGCCTGTGAATCCTCCAGGAAAAGGAAACAGATAGAAAGAGAGGCTGAAATGAGGCTGAAAATAGTCTCTCTTCAAAAAAAAAAAAAAAAAAAAATCTACCACAGAGAGGGATGACATGGACTTCTCTGTTCCATCTGTTGCCCAAATTTGATCCTGATCTTAATATTGGAATTAAAAGTGTAGGTTCACTCACTTCTTTGCTTTAGATAATGTGCAACGTATGGCAGAGCCCAACTCTGCTTGGATTCAGTCAGCTTGAAGTGCAATTTTTTTTTCTTCTGTCACAATAATCCCCATCTCTGGACCCGTTTAGCCACCATTGGAAAAGGAATTTGTTGCATAGACATTTACTTTCACCAGGACTTTTGTGCCAATTTCAATGTATTATTATTCTACATATATTTTCTGATCATGGCCAGGTTTTGGAGATCCTGGGGTCATCCCCTCGCTTTGTGCAGAAGAAAGGAAGGAAGGGAGGGAGGGAAGGAAAGAAAGAAGGAAGGAAGCCACCTGAGTTACTGGACCAATCACCAGGTGACAGTGAGTTCTAGTCTTAAGCCTGAAAGCCAGCAGGGTGACTTTTGGGCCAGTCAACCCAAACTCACCTCACAAGGCTGTTGTTGGGAAAAGAGGAGGAAAATATGTTGGATTTGCCACCTTATTTGTAAAAATAATAAAGACAGGATACAAATAAACCCTGGTTTGTTTGGTAAACCCTGATGTATGATGTAATGCATCACATGGACTTGGTTGGAGTCCCTTCATTAACACGGCTTAGCATCCTGTAGCAATTAACCTGGGTTATCCAAGTTCTAGATTAGCCTGTACCCGCTTTAATATTTTTATGCAGCCCATTTGGATGTGTGTATACGTGTTTGTGTGTGCAGATCTGTGAATGTCTTTGCAAAGACAATAAACAGTGGGAGAAAAGTAATCCACTTCCCCCTTCCAATATTGATATAAACACCTCCCCCAATGAGTTGAATTTGGACTCAACTCAATCCAAGATTGCTTCCAACTCTTATTCTGAATTTTGTATTCTAAATTTCAATTTTTAAAAAAAAATCTGCTTCAGCATAATGCTGCAATGCCCACATTGACCACTAGGGAGAGCTCTGGCAATTGCCTTTTCAGCTGGACTCTTCCACGGTTGTAAATTTAAGATTGAAAAAAATAAATAAATTAAAATTATATACATTCTTCAACAAAAGGTTAAAAAGATGGAAGGGAAATATTTTTCATTTAAATATCAAGTTCTGATTTCAATATGTTCCGTTGTCCCGGATTTCAATTCAAATCTAAAATGGGCTTTTTCAGACCTGACATTCAGCAAGATTAAACAAAGATCAAATCATAATATTAACATGATCCATAATAAATGATTTTCTTACTTAAGAAAAAAATATTTTAAAAAACCAGTAATAGCAAATGCACAAATTCCTCAAAATCCACCATGACCCTGAGAAAAAAAATGGCCATCTACCTGAGATCAGAATGTAAATACCCCATTCGGTTAAAAATTCTAATAAGGGGTGTCAAAAAGTTTTGATTTATTATGCCAATTTTTCCCGGGAGTTGGGAATCTCTGCTTCTAGCTGTTTTAGAAACAGCTCCTATTTTTTAAAAAAATTATTTGCGTAGGCACACATGTGCATGATCACACACACACCCATTAATTTTGAGGCCAGCCAGTAGTTGGTCAGAAAAATCTTTTTATTACCTTCATTCATTTGGTTTAAAGAAAGGGGTGTGTGGAAAACACCACCAAGTGGCATAAAGGAGAGATAACAAACTCAGTTCTAGATAAAAAGAAAAGAGGGAAAAACAAACTTTAGGAATACTACAAAACCATGTTTTATAGATCCACAAGGGGAAAAAAAAAACCTTATGCCTTTGTCAAAGGAACTGTTCTGTTAAAAAAAATTAAAAATCCCAAACTCAAACAAGCTCTGAATTCACCCAAGCTGCCCCAAGCATAAAGTTGAATAAATAATTCAGTATAATTCAACTTTTTGTAACTCAAGTTTGCTCCAAACACTAAGCGCTAGCTAATGAAGAAAGCTTTTTTTTAAAAAAAGAAGATAGCAGATACTGTTTTCTTCCAATCTGGTTGTCTCAGGAAGAGAAATCATTCTATTTCCTTTTGTTTATTCATTTGGATAAGGCTTGGCTCTCCCCTTCCCAAATATTAAAAATGTGCATGAGAACATAGAGTTAAATACTTTCAGACAAGGGCATTTTCAGTTGAAACTAGTCAACTATTTTGTTTCAAGCAAAACTTTGTGTTAGGCTAAACTTAAAGGCTGGGCTGGCAAGCAAATCCCATCAGTTGAGTCATTCAGGTTACTCATGAGTAGCAGCAACTGAAGTTAGATTTGCAACCTCCCCCCCCCCCTAAGCTCCTTTTGGTAAGCAAAGGATAACACAGCCACATCCTTCCCCCTTTTATAATTGGCCTTTTTATTAAGATTATAAATTTAAACAAATCTGAACAGTTTTACCCGGTGATATACAATTCAGTATGCGCGCACACACACACACACAAAAATATACAGAGATACAAAGGGAGGTTGGGGGAAAAATAATAGTTTTGGCAATGAGTCCTTTAATACACAGTGCTGAATGTGAAGTGGATGGCAGATTGAAAAAAAACTACCTTTTTACAACAAAAGGCTATTTTCCTCCCTTCCCTTGCAAAATCATAATTAAAAAAAATACAAATTTAATTCCCATCCCCCTCCTCTCTGAGAAATTAAAAAAGGGTTACAGAAAGACTTTTTATTTATTTTCCTGCACACAGGACTGAACAATGCTGGCTGGTTGAGGAGTTTTTTTTTAAAAAAAATTGAGGAGTCAATCCAACACATTTAAACACACGAAAATAGTGGACTCAGGAGCTGGTAGAGTTGTTTGCCTCTTTCTTGCATGCCTCCCTTGTGATGAAGGGAAACAGACAGCTGTGCATGATGGGAGCCGTTACTTCCCCCAAAACCCATCTGCAAATGGAAGGGTTGCAAGGGTGTGTGTTGCGTGTTTGTGTACATGCAAGGACAAAATAGCAACTATCTCCAAAGTGGTCAATGGATACAAAATCACCCTATGAAGAAATTTCTTTCTGCAGCATAAAACATTGGGGATGTTTTGTTTTTTAAAAAAAGAGGGGGCAGAGGGGAGGCCCATATCCATTAAAGGTGAGCTCCCTCCCCAAAACCCTAAGCAACTGCAAAGTGGGGAGAGGGAGAGAAAATGCATACAGTACATTTGAGTTGAGGGCAGTGACTCTTAAGAGCGAAATCCGTTGAAAACCCAGCATTTTCAAGGAGCTTTCAAAATAAACCCTAACTCTTGAATCTTTTAAAAAATATTTCTCACCCCAACCTTACAGCCGGGGAAGGAAAAATCGCCTTCTTTCCAGGCAGGGACCTCTCCCCTATTTTCCAGTTTAAGCTTTTTTTTCCCTCCAACGCCCCCTTTCCAAGTAGGCAGAACCAACTCTTGTCCCCCCCCAAATCTCACCTTTTCCCCCATGCGGCATTAACGCTCATTCACGGTCCCACCTTCCCCCCACCTTTTTTTGTTTTTTGTTTGTTTTGTTTTTAAAAATTACCTTCCCCTCCTCTTTAAAAAGAAAAAAAAAAAAAAAGAAAAAAAAAAAAGAAAGGCTGGGAGCCGGGGGCCGGGGGGGGGGGGGGAACACACACACCCCCTCCAACTCAAAAGCGCCGGGATATCAAGAAACAAAGGGAAAGTTATTCGCCCGTCTTCCGCGTTCCTCGCTGCCCGAATCGTCTCGCTTCTGCTCGGCCAGCCGTCCGCTGCAAAAATTTGAGCTCCGATGGCCCCGGGAAAGTCCGTGGTCCAATTTTAGAAAACATTCGCTCGGTTCGACGCCCACCCACCCACCCCCCAAAAACCTTTCCTCCCTCCCCACCCAGTTTCAGCCCAGACCCCTGGCGGTCCAGTCTTTGTTTCAGGGTCTTCCCCCCCCCCACCTCCCCAATCACAGTCCGTCCCCCCCCGTCCAAAAAGGGGCCGAGCGGCGGGGAGAGCCCCGCAAAAGCCGACCCCGGCCGCTCTCAAAAGGCCACGATGGCCCGCGTCCAAGCCCCCAAGCTGGCCAGCGCCTGTTTGCCGCACAGCTGTCCGCTGGAGAGCTGCTCCGAGTCCGACGGCGGCGCCGGTGGGGGCGGCCGGCTCACCAAGCCGCTGAAGCTGGAGCCGAAGATGGAGATCAGGCTGGAGATGTTGGAAGCGTCCGGCGAGGAAGAGGAGGAGGAGGACGGATGGGAGCAGGAGGAGGAAGAGGAGGAAGGCGAGGGCGCCTGCCCAGCGGTGGGGAAGCCTTCGAAGCGAGCGCGCTTGGCACAGGAAGCGAAGGGCGAAGGCGCACCGGGAGGCGGCAACAGCGGCGGATCCCCAGCGACGCCCGCCGGCTCGTACTTGCGTTTGGCGCCCGGGCTGGGCGGAGGCAGCGGCGGCGGGCAGCAGCTGGCAGCGGAGGCCACGACGGCGGGGACGAGGCCGCCTGGCGGGCAGGGCGCGCAGCAGCAGTCCTGGTGCAGGTAGCCGTTCTCCACCGTGGTCACCACGTGCGTGTCCAGATCCAGCACGGTGGTGCGGCTCGAGCAGTGCGCCACGGGACCCGACGGCGGGATCCCCGAGGGCGCGAACTCCGTCCCGACGCCTCCGCTACCTCCTCCGCCGGAGCTCGACCCGTGGTAGCCCCGCGGCGGGTAGAAGGGCAGCGGCGAGTCCCGGCACACGCCCGCCGCGCCGGGCAATCCCAAAGCGTCGTCGGCGGGCGGCGGCGGTGGGGCCGGCAGGAGCAGCATCGACGGCGAGTCCGGCCTAGCCAGGGCGCAGCTCCGCAGCTGGAGGCCCTCGGGTCCGGAGGCGGGCAGGGTCTGGAAGTCCGCGCCGGCCAGCTCTCCCAGCGGCGGGGGAGCGCAGACGGTGGGCGCGGGGGCCAAGGGCAGGGCGCCGACGGCTCCGTCGAGGTAGAGCGGGTGCGGCGGCTGGCCGGGCAGGGCGCTGCTCTGGCGGCGGTAGAGCTCGGCGTAGCGCTCACTCAGGTAGAGCTGCCGGGCGTTGCGGAGCACGTAGGAGACCAGCAGGTTCTTGTGCAGCTTGAGGCCGCCGCGCTGCGTGCGCGACATGTGGATCTTGCGCAGCGAGAGGCTGATCAGGCTCTGGGCGTCCAGCGCGCACTCCATCTTTCTCGGCGGCCGCTCAGCTTCGGCCGCCCGCCGGCGCCCGGGACCTCATCCACGCGCGGCGAGGCCGGCGCTGCCCGGGGCCACTGCTCCAACGGGGGCCGCGCCGGGCAGAATCGCCCGTGCCAGGCGCTTGATGCGCCCCCCCGCTCGGAAAAGGCAGCAAAAGCAGCCGCCAACCCCGCCCGGTGTTGGCTCGCCTGCCCGCCCCTCCCACTCTCGCTCGGCCGTCCGCGCTCGGCAGGGCCAGCACTAAGCGCGGCTTTGCCCAGCCCCCGCTATTTATACCCCCTCCCCGAGCCCGCCCCCGTCGCCCGGGACCTATTGGCGGGCACCTTGGCCTTGGATTGGCAGCCGTTGCCCGCCCACCTGGGGCCCGACCCGCCAATCCAGACGAGGCGGTTCCTTTGTGCTATTCAAATACCGAACGGGCTGACGCGGCTGGCTGGAGCGGGGCGCTCCGGAGAGGCCAGCCGAAAGGCGGGCGCCGGGCCAAGCCGGCCGGGCAGGGGGCGAAGGAGGCGGGCGGCGGCGAAGCGGGCGGGCCGGGGAGCGGCGAGGGTCTCTCGGGGGTGAAGGCGGCGGAGGCGGCCGGCGCTGCCTGGCACAGGTGAGCCTCCCCGGGCCGGCTCGCCACGTGCGGGCCCGGGCAGGGGGTGTGCCGGGCGAGTGGGCGGGGTCTCGCGGTTCCCCGCCTCCCCTGCTGCAGGTGCGGGGTCGTGGGGGCTGCCACCGCCCCAAATCAGCCCTCAATTTGAATTGCTTTGCCTCCCAAATCGCCTGTCCGGGGCTTCCCAATTGCCCGGTGCCCAAATCCACGATTGCGCGCCAGCCCGGATGCGCATCGTCCGGATTTGGGTGGGGGATTCTAGTCTCGGGGAGTTCCATAGGATTTCTTGCTTCCTAGCTGCTCCTCTTTCCCTTCGCAGCTAATCGCCTTGCATTTGCATTAGCAGAGAGGCATTTTGTTGGGCTTCGTTTTAAAAAAGTGCTTGGAACACGATTTTTTCCCCCCGTGGTACCGTCAAAATCTCAATGTTTATTTCACCGGGCATTTTTCTTGCGGTCCGGATAGATTTAAGCTCAGGACCAATTGTGATAAGCTACCTTTAGTGCAATCCCAAAATATCTATTCACCAACTCCACATCCAACGCCAGTTTGATTTAAAATAGCCTACATTCTAACTTTGTTTCTTTTGTCAGAGCTGAAGAAGCTTCTTGATGAGAAGTGAAACGTCTTCAAAGTGAAATCAGAAAGTCCAGCTGCCTCTTGAAAAAAAACACCTTTGTGACAATTTACACCCCTTAATTTCATGCCATCAAAAACATTTGCCTATTTTAGGTCCTTGGAAAGGACTCCGTGGGTGAACAAAAATGCCAACTCCAGTCTGAATATCTTACTGTACGATGAACCATAATTTCTTATCTGAATACTTGAACACCATTGGCATTGACAAACTCAGGGTCAGTCAATTGCAAAAGGCAGCTTTATCGGCAACAGGTTACATCCTGCAACAATATTTGTAGCCCCATCAAACTGCTACCCTGTCTCTCAAAAATGCCAAATCCAGTCTAAACATCTGGTGCAACGAACCATAATAAGTTATTAAATTGTATACTGCTGGATTATCAATGATTCCGGGTCACTTGCTAAAAAGACCTGGGAATCTTTATTTTTTTAAAAAAACTGACCCTATGGATAATGCAGAGAGCACTGAGACAGACTTGTTAACCCATTAACAATTAATTGCAAGCCCCCATGAAACTAATTTGCCCTTGTTTTATGTCAAACCATGATTTTTTTCTGCAGCAAAACAATTGTAGAAGGAAGGTTTGGTCAAAAGAAGTTTTTTTATATTTCCTTTAAGGGGCAGTTTAGCCAGTTTGGCTGATCTTGGAAAACTAAGCAGGGTTTAGGAGTGCTTTTGATGGGAGTGGGATGGGGACCTCAGAGGTCATCGAGTCCAACCTACTAGAAATCTCAGACAAGCAAAGAGACTGGGAAATAAAAAAAGGCTTTGGGAAAAGGGGAAAAAATCCATCAGTTTTGAGCTGCTGCTGTTGCTGGAACAGCCTAGTCTTGTCCTTGAAATCCCTAGAAAGTTGAGCTTGATTCAAAAAGGAGATTTTATTTTCTGCTATATAATTAGTAAGCATTTAATGGGATTTGGAAAGCCGCTTTCAACTTGACTAGGTTGGGATTGAGCAGTTTGGAGTTCTTGGCACTGTGGGAAAACAAAATAGCCTATTAGTCTGTCGGATGATATCACCAATCTGAGAAATACATTACCCGTCTATGAAGGATACACATTTTTGAGGTACTTCTGCTTGCTCAAGATTACAAGCCTTGTCCTTGTGTTATGACTTTAATGGAGACTGCCCACCGCCATTGTACCTTGTGATGATTGTAAAGCAGGTCAGTTGCACAACCAGCCCGATTTTACAACCTTTTTTTTTTTTTGTGGCGGTTGTAGAGTAAATCAATGGCCATTAAGTGAATGAAAGCTTTATGGGTTTTTTTTTTGAAAATTGTTTTGAATTGCAGTCACATGACTGGGATGCTGTGCCTGGTTTGTAAATGCTGCCAGATTGCAGAGCTCTTGAAGTTGTGAGTTTGTGACTTCACCAGTGCTTCCCTATCTGAAAAGCCCACGAATGTCTTCATTTGGACTCCCAGAATTCCTCAGCCAGCCTGCTTTCAGAGTTCTGGGGAATCCTGGATGTTGAAGTCCTCTGTTGTGGTTAGCTGGCAGCAGGTGCGGATACTGAGGAGAGCGAGGACTCAGATGAGGAGCCAGGACCATCAGGGAGTGGACTGCTGCCTTCAGAGATTGTGGGGGCTGGCAGCAGCGATGAGGAGGTTCCCGAGGAGTCTGTGCCAACTGCGCGTGTGTGCAGCTCGCAGGAAAGAGCAGCTGCAACAGCATGGGCAACTCGGGAGTAAGGCTGCAAAGTAATGGCCCCTCCTTCAAAAAGATAAAAGCCAGTTGTGAATCAGACGTTCTTTGCAGGAAGCAAAATCATTTTGAAACTCCAGCCTTGTGGACATTGCAGTATCTTAGCTGGTATTTGAAGACTCTGGTGTTGTCAAATATTTTTTATCTGTGATTCTTGGCAGCCTCGCACAATTTTGGCAAGGCTTGTGCTTATCAAAGTTAATTAGTTTGCAGCAGCCTTTTAACCGGGGATTCGTAAGAATCTTTAAAAGATTTCTGTTCCCTTTGGTTTGTGATTGTTTTATTGGAAAAGGGTTTGAGTCAGAACATCCACCCATCTTAAAGTTCCCAAGATTGAAGGGTGGGAAAACCAGAGAGACTACACAGAGTTAATAGTTAGTCCTCGACTTAACAACTATTCATTTAGTGACCATTCAAAGTTACAACGGCACTGAAAAAAGTGACTTTTGACAGTTTTTTACACTTACGACCAGGGCCATGTGATCACAATTCAGATACTTGGCAACTGATTCATATTTACGACGGTCTCAGTGCCTGGGAGGTTGACGTGATTCTCCTTTGGTGATCTTCTGACAAGCAAACTCCACGGGGAAGCCAGATTCACTTAAGAACCCTGTTCCTCACTTAACAACCAACTGTTGGCAAGAAAGGTCATAAAATGGGACCAAACTTACAGAAACTGTTCCATTTAGCAACGGAAATGTCAGGGTCAGTTGTGCTCATAAATTACACAATCGTGCTTGTGAGTTGCAATGCCTCTATTGCAAAAGATTGTACCCTTAAAAAAAATAATAGCTCCCCACTAAAAAAAAACACAACAGCAAAACACTGCCCTGTATTGAATAGTATTTTATTGGAATGAAACCTGTAAACAAATCTTTTCAAACGGCATGAAGAGCTCAGACAGAAAGCAGGGAGGGAATGAAAACCTGTAGAAGAATTTTTCCGCACGAATCACCTCCCATGCTCTGCTCAGGAAGAGCCACGAAGTTGCAGAGAAACATGTCAGGGGAGAATTAAATTTGTCTCAACGTGCATCCCAGCCCAAACCTGTTCAGTTATAATCCTGCCGGTCGGTTACCAGGTTGCACGAAAGGAACCGGCGGAAACAGCCCGGAGGACATCTGTCTCCCTGTTGCGCAAAAGCCAGCCTTCTCCAAAGCAAGCTGGAACCCAACACTGGGACTGAGCAAAAACAACTCATGGTGGGAACAACAACAAGAAGGGGTTGTCACGGAGGACGGAAGAAGAGGGTCCAGCCCAAAGTTAGAGAAGGGGGGAGCCGGTTGCAAAGGAAAGCGGAGGAGGAAAAGGGAGGCACAGCAGCCGCAGAGGCCGTCCATTTCTGCAAAACAGAAGGGTTTAGTTTTCTGCTGGCTGTAATGCCAACAGAGCATAGCTGGAAGGTTGATTTCATGTCTGTTTTCTGGTTTGTCACAAAGTCAGCCAGATGTTGCAACTGGATTTGGCATTTTTGTCCTTCCCAGGGACCCAAGATAAGCAGATACTGAAGTTTTGTGAGCTTGGAGGTCTTATTGCAGGATGTCAGCTCTTCCCAGTAAAGCTGCCTTTTGTAATTGATTGATGTTGAATTTGTCAATGCCAACAATAAAATAGAATAGAATAGAATATGGAATAGAATAAAATATATTATGGAATGTGAATGGAATGGAATAGATTAAGGAATAGGATAGGATAGGATAGGATACTTCATTGGCCAAGTGTGATTGGACACAAGGGATTTGTCTTGGTGTAAAGTATTCAACACAGTATTCAAGTGTTCAAATAATAAATTATTATGGTTCATTGTACAGTCATCAGGTATTTAGGCTGGGTTTGGCATTTTTGTCGCCCTGTTGAGACCTTCCCAAGGACCGGGTGGGAGGGGGGGGATGAATAGATGTTTTGATCTGTTTTGATGGTGTCAGAGGTCTTGTCACAGGATGGAAGCTGTTTCAAATACAAGCTGCCTTCTGCAATTGACTGATGGTGAATTTGTCAATGCCGACAGTGTTCAAGTGGTGCTCCACTTGTTTCGGGGGTTTCACCCGAGGTGCCTTATTATTATTTATGAAATTTGTTTGCTGGTTCTCTCACTGTGGGCCTACTCTAGCCTGTTTGCAAGAATGAAAAAAGAGAAATGAAAAGAAGTGTAAGCATAACAGTAGTAAAAGGCAGCTAGTTGTCTTGACATACAACCACTCATTTAGTGACCGTTTGAAGTTGCAACAGCACAAAAAGTGACCAGTTTCACACTTACGATTATTGCAGCATATCCATGGTCAAGTGATTAAAATTTGGGCGCTTGGCAACTGGCTCATATTTATGATGGTTGCAGTGTCCCGGGAATACATGATCCCTTTTGTAACCCACTCAAGAGTCAAGGAAAGCCAGACTCACTTATCAACTGAACAACTGCAATGATTCACTTAGCAACAGGGCAAGGAAGATTGTAAAATGGAGCAAAACCCACTCGACAACTGTCTTGTTTAGCAGCACAAATTTGGGGCTCAGTTGTGGTCAAGGAATACCTGTAGGTCAAAGGGTTTAACTGATAGGGAATCGGCCAATTTGTTGACCGTAGCCACTTTAAGACATGTGGATGTTAACTCCCAGAATTCCCCAGCTGGCATGTTGGGGGAATTCTGGGAGTTGAAATCCACGAATCTTAAAATAGCTGAAGGTGAGAAACACCTGTTTAGGTCTTCTCAAGATGTGACACCCAGGTGGGAGTATATTTAGCCTGCTGCATTTCTGGTTTTTTTGCATTTTGGTGAATTAAGCTCCCACTGCACGTTAATCAATGCTGCCTCCCAGCAGGCATTGCGGCTTCCTTCCTTCCTTCCCAAAAAAATGGGGGGGGGGAGAGAAATACTCTGAAAAATTAAACAATTCACCCCCTTCCCACTCTACCATCCTCACCAGCTTGGTTATAGAAGTGGATATTAATACAAATACATGGTTGAAAGTAATGTCATTCTTTGCTCATTCAAGGCCAAGCTAAACCCACTTAAACATGCTTAAATTAGCGGACTCGTGGCAATACATTCTAATAAGGGATTTTTATTTTTTTAAATGCCCCCTTCCTCCTGGTCTGTTCAAGCTACTTCAAGCGAGGAGATTTAAATTCTGGGTTTAAATCAACTGGGAACATTGCAGAGAGGCACCGGAATGGCTCGTTGGCACAGGGTCAAATTTGGTGAATATTTTCTTCAGCAGCACAGAGGTAGGAAAAGAAAGTGAGAAAAAAATAATCCAGGATGGGCTGCTGTTTATATTCGAAACACCAGGCAAAATTTCAGCCACCAAAAAGGAATACAGAGTTGCCCAGAGTCATGCGATGAGACGGCCAACCAGACAAATACAAGTAGTTCTCCACTTATAGCAGTTCATTTAATGACTACAGTTACTGAAAAAGTGACTTATGACCATTGCAATGTGGCCCCATAGTCATGTGATCAAAATTCAGATGCATGGCAACTGACTCCTATTTATGACAATTGCAGTGTCCCCTGATCCTTTTGCATCATTGTGACAAGCAACTTCAATGGGGAAGCCAGATTCACCTTACAACCACGTTACTAACTTAACTGCAGTGATTTGCTTTAACCATTCTGGCAAGAAAGGTTGTAAAATAGGACCAAATTAACTTTGCTTAGCAACATAAACTTTTGGCTGCAATTTGCAACATCTCGAGGGGCTGCTTCGTTGTTCCTTTGGAGAAGGAAGGAAGGAAGGAAAGAAGGAAGGAAGGAAGGAAGGAAGGAAGGAAGGAAGGAAGGGAGGGAGGGATATCATTGCTGTGTGGTGTGCATGATAATTAATCCTCTGCAGAACATGGGGGCATTTTTGTGATTATTTCCTTGGGACCAGTTTTTGTTCCATTGGCAAAACCAGGCATGACAACCTGGCATGAAAAACTTGGTTTTGTCAACAAGTCCAAGGCCTTCCCCAGTCATATGATTGAGTGCTCTTCTTAGTTTTGGTGATACCGAATTTGGGGTGTCGGGAGGATTATTATTATTATATCTTTTCTGTTTTGCTTGTTTTTAATTTGGGTTATTTTTATTCAGTTTTCATTTTGAGTTAGGTCCAGTAATGTGTATGAGAGCTGAAGGGCTTATTTGTTTTTCTGATTTGGGATGCCCCATGTTTAAAGTCTAAATGAGACCTGAGAATAGCCAAATTTTGAATTTCAGGGCTGACAAAAGTGGGTGGAAACCAACCAACTTACTCCCCACCCCCCCAGCATGTCAGCCTTTCTCTAATTGTGCATCGGCTCCTAAAATTGGACCTGCCAAATGAAATTGATTTGGCTTAAAAGCTGCAAATTACAGCTGTTCTGCAAAGATGTGCAAGAAAATTTGAAGCTGAAACCTGTTTTTTTTCTGTTGAAAGAAGGAAAAACTCAACTCTGCATTCATTTTTATTTACCCTTTTCACTTTTTTTTAATTCAGTTGATTTATCAAGGCAGCAGAAGAATCAAAACTCTGTTTTTAAAAGAACAGAGGTTTTGATGATAAGAAAAGATTATAGAAAACAATATATTGTTTTCTCATCCTAACTTTGTATTTGTAGTTATAATTGCTGTGAAGAAAATAGGAAGCTCCTTTTTTCTATTTTTTTTTTTTTATTCTTTCTCTTGGCACTTTTTTTGGTTTTTCTCTTCTTTTTTTCCTTTCTCTCCTTTATATTCCCTTTTTTATCTCTTTTCTGAAAACTTTCATACAATTTATTCAAATATATCAAATAACCAGGGAGCAAAACACTATCAGGAATTGGGTAACTTTTTGAGAGTTGCATTCACACAATACTTTTAAGCTTTAGTGTCCAAATCAACCCCCTTTTTTCTCATTTTGCACAGGGCAAAACTGTCTCCTATCCCAAAACGGGATGTCAAAGGTGTGTCTGCTGGGGGAAATCTGGCAGTTAGAACACTGAATATCAGAGTTGGAAATGACATTAGAGGTCTTTTAGTCTAAGCTTGTGCGCAAGCAGGGGACTTTATACCATTCTCAAGAAATGGTTGACCAGTCTGTTTTTGAATGCCTGCAATGATGGAGCAGCCACAACTCCTGGAGTCAAAGTCTTCCACTGATTTTGTTCTCGCTGTTAGGACATTTCACCTTAGTTCCTGGTTGGCTTTCTGTTTCCAAGTCTTCCACCCAATACTTCTTGCCCAGAATAGAATACAGAGTAACAGAGTAACAGGAAGGGACCTTGGAGATCTTCTAGTCCAGCCCCTTGCTCAAGCAAGAGACTCCCTACCACTTCAGACAGGTGGCTGTCCAGTCTCATTTTAAAAGCTTTCAGTGATGGAGCACCAAAATGTCCAGAGGCAAGCAGTTTACCCTTCATTCCAGGTTGCTTCTTTCCTTGATTATTTTCCATCCCTTGCTTCTTGTCCTGCCTTCTGATGCTTTGACTTTCTCTTTTGGGGGGCAACCCCTCAAATATTGGAAGACTGGTATCATGTCACCCCTACTCTTCCCTGCTCTGCTCTGCCCTTTTTCCAGACTCTCCACATTTATTTATTTATTTATTTATTTTTGGTAATATGGTGACCAAAACTAGATGCAATATTCCAAGTGTGGTCGACCCTCCTCCCCAACACTACAATTCCCAGAGGAGACAAGCCCCCTTCCCTTGATGGAGAGCAAGGCATTCTGGGTAACGTAGTTCTTGACCCCACCCCATCCCCAATGAGGTGGCCCACCCCATCCTGAAATCCCTAGGGAGGGGGATGCAAAGACGAGGGAGGGCGGAGCCGGGCCGGGCCGGGCCGGGCCGGGCCGGGGGGGGGGGTCGTTAAGAAACGGGCCAGCGGGTCGCCGGAGCTGTTTCAAAACGTAAAGGCAATTTTGGAGAGGGGGTTTCTTGCAGACGCTGTGACCCCTCCCCGTCTGGACTCAGAAGATGCCTTTGCTGGGGCACCCGCCTCGTTTGGGGAGGGGGTGGTGGTGGATCTTCATCCCGGCTCTTTCTTGGGGTTTTTCCAATCACAGTTCCCCTCGTCCCCAGCCAGGATGGCTTCTGCTGGCTGGGGGATGATGGGACGTAGGGTCGGGCTTTGCAAGTGGCGGTGGAAAGCCCGAAGGCGGCGCGCAGGGTTTTGTAACCTGGCGCCCGCGGGCGGTTCCTCCGGGGAGCAGAATCAGCCCCGGAGGGAGGTTCCCGTCGTGGGAATGAGCTGCTCCTCTTCAAAACCTTTGGCGGTTACCCCAAAATCGGCCCAACGATTGGGTTGAAATGGGCTGGGAGAACAAGGCGGATTCTCACCTACGTTGTGAGCAGTCATCCTCCAGGCTTTATTCCTAAAGGGAATGAATTGCTCGTTCTGCATATGTCTTGGAGGGGGGTTGGGGTTGGGTCCCCTCCCTCAGAGCCGGCTTTATGCATCGGGGCTTAGCCACTAAAGCTTCTAACCAGGGTTTACGGGGAGCTAGCTTATGCTGCCTCAATACAACCACTCCATTGTGGCTGACCCAGTTATGCGGTTCCGTTCAAACGCCCTGCATTTGCTCCTGTTTCCCCCCTCCTTTGACGCCATCGCTGCTAATTTTATCTCTTCACCCAGGACTTCATGAAGGGGGGGGGGGGGACGACTTGGAGCTATAGGGTGAAGCAAACCCCAGACTGCACCAGTGCAATTTTTCCTTCACTGCTCCTTCTCAAGATCTTGTCACGGTCACCTGGTGGCCTCCCATCCTCGACAAAGTAGGGCAAAGTACCTACTCTTTCGCAGTTATTTTGCACACAGTATTTTCAGAACTACAGTGTGGCAGGGGAGCTCAGGGTGCTTGCTCTTGCTGAGCAGTATGCAGGTGGAGGAACTATTGCTCCCGAAACCAGAACCGTACAAGGATGGGGTGTATCCTTGGCTGCTTCAAAAAAGGGCTGGACCAGTTTATGGATGGGGGGAGGGGGCTGGGCTGCCCTGTGAAGGCTATCTCTTGACAATCTAGTGGGCTTTCTTCCTCTTCTTCCTCCTCCCCTCTCCTTCTGCACTCTTCCTCTACTTCTCTTCCTTCTCTCCTCCTCCTCCCTCCCTCCCCTCCTCTCAGTAATTTTTAGAAATCAGTTACTCTGAAAGGACAGCTTTGTGTCAGAAGATATAGTTGTCTTAAGTAGAAAAAGAAACATTAAACCTGTGATGGTCCTAAAGGGAGAGCTTGAATGGAATAAAAGAATTTATGGGTGAATCGGGCTCCACAAACTCCCGTAAAACAAAGTAATCAGACAATTGCAGAATACAAAATAATAGAATTGAAAGGGACCTAAGTCTTCTTGTGCAACCCACTGCTCCAGCAGGATAATTTCTATCATTCCAGAGGAATGGCTGTCCAGTCTCTTCTTGGAAGCCTCCAGTGATGGAGCACTTACAACTTCTGGAGGGAAGCTGTTCCACTGGTTGATTGTCCTCACTGTCAGGAAATGTCTCCTTAGTTCTAGTTTGGATTTCTCCTTGATTAGTTTCCATCCTTGCTTCTTGTCCTATCCTCTTCTTTACCTCCTCTTCTCTGGCCCTCAAATATTAAAAGATTGTATATGGAATAAGACAGTTGGAAGGGACCTTGGAGGTCTTCTAGTCCTGCTCAAACAGGAGATCTTATATACTAGACAGATGGCTGTTTTCAGTCTCTTCTTGAAGACCTCCAGTGATGGACCATCCACAAGTTCTGGAGACCAGCCGTTCACTGGTTAATTTTTCTTCTTGCCAGGAAATTGTTAATCGTCCTCCCTCTCAAGAAGGGAGTTCCTTAGTTGCAGGTTGCTTTTCTCCTTGGTTACTTTCCATCCATTGCTTCTTGTCCTGCCTTCAGGGGTTTTGGATAATAATTTGACCCCCTCTTCTTGGTGGCAGCCCCTCCAATGATGGAAATGCTGCTAGCCCATCATCCCTAGCCACCTGGAGCGGAATTCCACTGAAAGGGAAATTTTGCTGGAAAAGGAATCTGGGTTCAAGTCTCTCCAGTGAAATGAGGATGTGTTTGATTGACAGCATAGTGTCCTTGCAAAAATGTCCCAGGAACCCCCTCTGCAAGGTGTGGGGGTGTCAAAAAAAGTCAAAATGGCATCTGCCCCCATGCGACAGAAGCCAGGACCCCTTTTTCAGACCCAGGGCAGGGTGGGGTTTAACCATTTGGTGGAAAACGCTAGTTTGACTTTTTAAACCAGCAGAATCAATGAAAGCATTCTGACACAGAGCCAAGGAACTGAAATGGATTAAGCAAAATAAATTCTCATTCGAATCACTCTTGATTTACTTCTGGGATATTTCTTTCCCTTCCCACCTACTTCCTTTTCTACCCACTAAATCACTTCTCGCAACTTCATGTTATTGTTTTAAATTGCTAAACTGTTTTGTTACTTTGTTTGATGAGCCTTTCTTTTTATTGTTGATAGTTTGAACCATTTTCATAAAGAATATCCATACGACAGTTTGTTCAGTTACAATAGCACTGGGTAAAAGTAATTTATGACCGTTTTCACACTTATGACCATTGCAGCACCCCCCCCCCCCCGTGATCACATGGTCAAAATTCAGATGATGGACAACTGATTCGTATTTAGAATAGAATAGAATAGAATAGAATAGAATAGAATAGAATACCTTTCGTGTCATTGCAATCCACAAATACAATGAAATTTGAAAGCTACTCCAGCACAGTGCCCCAAACACCACACCACAATCACACTACAGAGTATTTAATAATAATAATAATAATAATAATAATAATAATAATAATAATAATA
>BLBF01000074.1:7821732-7851875 GCA_015471245.1 Laticauda colubrina
TAATAATAATAATAATAATAATAATAATAATAATAATAATAATAATAATAGGACTAAATCACAATGCACTCTTTGATTCAAGACAATTCCTGTCCTGTTTCTCAGTCTATTAGTCCTCATTTTAAGACACCTATAACTCCTCCCTGATGGTAAGAGACTGAAATATGAATGCCCAGGATGAGAAAGGTCTGTGGAGATTTTTAGCGTTCTAGAGAGGAGTCTGGTCTTTGCAATCTCTTCCAAAGAAGAAAGAGATCAACCAATGATTTTTTTGTGCTGTGTTTATGACGGTTGCAGTGTCCAGGGGTGGCGGTGGAGGTCATTGGTCCCCTTTTGCGACCTTCTGAAGGAAGGAATCCAGATTTGCTTTATAGCCGTGTTACTAACTTAACAACTGCAGTGATTCCCTTAAAAGCACTGTGGCAGGAAAGATCGTAAAATGGGACAAAATTCACTTAACCACTGCCTTGCTCAGCAATGGAAATTTTGGGCTCGACTGTGGTCGTACGTCGAGGTCTTCCTGCACTGGATTTAGCTCAACCCTTTAGAGAAGCAAAGAGGAAGAGAATGGCCAAAACTGGATAATTATGATGAGCAGAGGGATTTTGGATGGACTGACTGTCCATCTTAAAGCTCCGCACAGTTCCCGTTGGTGGTACAGTTTGGCATCCTGGGTAAAACCTATTTTTGAAGCCTAAAATGCTGCACTAATTAAGTATTTATATTAAGGACTCTTATCGACCTGAAACATCTTATTAATATTAGAAATATCTGGTGATCAAAGTCGGGAACGATTACAGATTAAAAAAAACACCGATGAATTATTCACCCTATTTGGACCCCATCAACCCACTCTGATATAATTATAAATATTTGATAAATAATTATGCCCTTCCCTGTGGAAGCAAGTGGTATTCCTCCACTTATTCCCCCACAGTGATTTATATCAAAAGTCTGATTGTTTCCATTCGTAAATAATCTTCTGAAATACAGGGGAAAAAACCCTCTCTTAATCATGGAGAATTTGCCTACTGAATTTGGTACTGAGGGGTCTTTGGAATTAACAATGTGTGTCTGGAGGTCATCAAAACCATCCCCTAAATAAGGATGGGAGAGAAATGACAAAGAAATTCAAAATATTGTGACAATCGTCTTTAAGTTGCCTTGTAACTGATGGGTGAATGTTACCACTGGAGGTCACTTTTTCAATAATATCGTGCAATCCAACTTTTTATATGAATGAGTATCTTTCATGCAGCAGTGTACAGGGAAAAGAGAGGGGGGGGGGGAGAGAGAAAAGAAACCGAAAGGAAGAGAGAATAAGGGAGGGAGAGAAAGCTGCAATAATCTACAAGTGGAGAAAGGATGACTTGGAGGCTAAAAGCTACGGTTTGAAAAACAGCTGAAAATTATTTCAAGGAGGATTCTTCAGTCAGTCCACACATAGATTCAGTCCTGTTGCAAATCCGGATTCAATGGGGCTGGGAATTTTGGCAGATGTCATAAGCCAATCTGTCACTGGAGTTTTTAAAGAAGAGATTGAACAGCCACTTGTCTGGAATAGTCTAGGGTCTGCTTGAGCAGGGGTTGGACTAGAAGACCTCCGAGGTCCCACCCAACTCTGTTATTGTTTTCTGATCTGCTTTTATTGTAAAGTGATAAAAATTTACATATATTTATGACTGATGCAGCTTCCCACAGTCATATGATCTCTCCAGCCAAATTCCAACAAACAAACTCGTTGAGGGAAGCCAGATTTGCTTCCAACATAAATCACTTAACAACCTCAGATAACAATCAGAGTTGGAAGGAACCTTATAGGTCATCTAGTCCAACCCCCTGCCCAAGTGGAAGACCTACACAATTTCTGACAAATGGTAGTCTAATATCTTCTTGAAGGTCTCAAATGATGGCGCTCCCACAACTTCCAAGGGCAACTTCTGTTCCATGGGTTGATTGTTCTCCTTGTCAGAAAGTTTCTCCTAATTTCCAGGTTAAATCTCTCCTTGTTCAGTTTCCATCACCTCAGTGATTGTCTTATAACCGTGGCAAAAAAGGTCATAAAATCATGTCTGACTAATTTAAAAACCATCTTGTTTAACAAAGGGAATTCTGGTCCCAATTTTGGTCATAAGTCAAGAACTACCTGTGTAAATGTGTGTGGCCTCTAGAATAATTATTAAACTTCAAATCTCCATTTCATCCTTGGCTCGTATTTCCTACATGCCTTCTCTTTGGTATGCCTACATGCAACATCCTTCTAGTCATTTCCAATAACATCATCAGCTACAATGAGATCTAGAAACTTGGTGTATTTTGAATTGATTTAAAAAAAAACCCCAGCAGATTTTGGAATTTCCCCCCATCGCTTCGTAAGACTGTTATTTTTACTCACCCCGCCTACGCTGATCACAAAATTAAAAAGAACGCCCCATGCAAAATAGTCCATTAAGAAATTGCCTGTTTGCAATATGTAGGAAATTAGATATTACCACAAACAATGACAGTTAAATTGATATGACAAGACAGAAGGATGTATAATTATCCCAGCCAACATTATAATGCATTCGGATTGCCTAAGCAAATAGAAATGATTGGACCGCTCGCCAAAAATAGTGTAAAAATAGTGTAAAAATAGTGTAAAAATATTACTCCTTTAACCTGCCCTGGACAAGAACTAACAGATGTGTTTGGTCAGCCAGCTAAACTTGATTAATCTTAACCTTGGTTTGTTTTTTGGTGGCTTAGTCGATTTAATACAGTCTGTTCCGGCACAGAGCAACCATAGAAGGCAGGTAGGAGGTCAAAAAAGGCAAAATGGCAAGCCTCATTTTCCCTTGTGGGGATTCCCGGTTGAATGTTTTGCACAAGATGTAACTCAACAACCAGTTTAAAGGACGCTGTTGGACAGTGGTGTTTTCATTTGCTTTATTTGATGGGAGATGGGCTGGAGGAGGGATACCAAGGCCAAAATAATAATAATAATAATAATAATAATAATAATAATAATAATAACAACAACAACAACAACAACAACAACAACAACAACAACAACAACAACTCCTCTAAATGCATAATTGCACTGGAGTCACTTTGGTCTAGGGCAGAGGTCTCCAATCTTGACAACTTTAAGACTTGTGGACTTCAACTCCCAAGTCCACAAGTCTTAAAGTTGCCAAGTTTGGGGACCCCTGGTCTAGCGGTTAACCAGGATAGAAAGTGGGAGACTGAATTCTAGTCCTGCCTTAGGCATGAAGCAGGTTGGGTAACTCAACTCAATTCAACTCAACATAATATGGCTAATATCACCAGATCTTGCTTTGTAGGAGTGACAATAAGCCATTTCGTTTTTTAAAAAAGAAAATCAATATGTTTTTCCTACATAGGTCAATTCAGCTGAAACCCAACTCAACTTCAGCTAATATCACTTAATCTTTGTTTGTATGAGTAACAATATGATGGTAGGCATTTTGTTTTATATATATTTGCTGTTGTATCTGAAACAATTTAAAGCTGTTTTTTTAAGGTGAAGACTTCCTATAAAAGCAATGTTTTATTGGGGGAAAAAAACCCAGCAGAAAAACAGTAAAATCTGTCTAAAAACATGAAAAGCCAGGAGAGAAACAAAGCAGTGTAAAATTTATTTATTTATTTTATTTATTTTTATTTGTCAATTGCTTACAAGATAATAGGAAAAGTAAAAACATAGTTATGAATACATGGATACATATAAGAAAAATAAATATATATACAAAAGAAACAATAGAACAGGGACGGTAGGCAATTACAACTGAACGAAACAGTCCCCAAAGACAATTGAAAAGAAAACCGATGGCAAGCTATGGATTTGAATAAGTTTTTTTAATGGCTCCACATGGATGATATGTCCAGGTGCCAACTTTTACTTATTTTATACACAAGCCAACTTTCTCATTTGGTCTCTTGTTCAAAGAGGATGGGTTCTCTGGAGGTTTGGACATGGCGAAAGAAACCACCTTGCTTTGAAAGTGAAACGGGGTGGGGTGGGGGAGAAACAGGGATGAAACCAGTTTCAAACCGGTTTCCAGATCCAGAAGGGCAACTTTTTAAGGGGATAGCTGAGTTTGGCTGGCCGGCAAAGCCCATGTCACTGGTAGGCGTGTCAGGAGCAAATATTTGTAGAGGTATCATCTTGTGTAGTAGGTTGTTGCTGTCCCTGCGGCTCAAAAAAGGGAAAAGCTGGGTCATCGCACTGAAGCCAGGCAACTCGCAAGTGTGTTTTGTGTTTTGTGATTCTCTGTAGGTTGGAATGGAGATTGGAAACAAGAGCCCCCCTTCCCTTCCCTCCTCTGTGCCAGGCTTAAATGGGAAAGAATTTGCTTTCAGGTATTTTCTAAAGGATCAGAGAATTTGTACGCAGCTACATTTTAAATCTAGCTGAGTTTGTTCGGCCAGATCAGGTTGGGTGGTTATGGGAAGTTACAAAACTGGATGAATAGAATAAACCTGCATTAAATTGAGCTCTGGTCATTGTGTTGTGCGAATGCTGCCAGGCAATGCTCAGTTCCACCTCTGTCTCTATGAAAACTCCAGACAGTGATATGATATACATAAATAAAATTTATTGTTTTTTAAAAAAAATCTCACCATTGTTTTCATAAATAACTCATGGCGAGGAACATAATAATCCTCTTTTCTCTTCCTATATTCCCCACAACAACCCTGTGAGATGGATCAGACTCTTCTTCTTCATCACCATCCCTCCTTTTTCCTTCTTCTTTCTTCTGTACTTCCTCCTCCTCTTTTTTCCCCTCTTCCTCTTCCTGTTCCTCCTCGTCCTCCCACTCCTTCTTCTCCTCCCCATTCCTTTTATCTCCTCCTCCTCTTCCTTTCCTTCCCTCTCCTCCCTCCTCTAAAATTCTAGTAAAATGGGTCTGAGACAGGCTCACTGGGGGCTTTTTAAAGCATTAAAGTTTCACGATGGTTGCCTGTGCTAAGGGACAGAAACTGACCTGACCGGGTGGGGTGGAGGAAGTGTGTCAGCCTCCAGAATTTTTTAACTCCAGGCTTACAGCGAGATAAATAAATAACTTTCTGCTGGCCCTGGTTTTCTGCTCAGGAAGGCGTCCACTTCCTGCTGCAACTTTTCGCTCTTCTAGCCAAAAGATCTGGGGAATTTCGCCGATCGGAACTTCTCTTGGGGAGGGCCAAAGCCAAATCTGTATCGAAAAGACTCGGGGGGATGTCTTT
Organism: Laticauda colubrina; assembly: GCA_015471245.1. Taxonomy (NCBI): domain Eukaryota; kingdom Metazoa; phylum Chordata; class Lepidosauria; order Squamata; family Elapidae; genus Laticauda; species Laticauda colubrina. The sequence goes on from BLBF01000074.1 coordinate 7,826,962, forward strand.
TTGCGCTCGATTCGGACAGCATTAAAATCTGCCTGGTTTCCTTGTGAAAGTGTGGCACAAAGAGATAGCAGCCTCTGAGGAAGGCGTGGAAGGGACATGACAATCCCATCAATGTGATGATTATCTCACTCATGGAAGCCTTGCCATGCTTGCGCCAATCTGTCTCCCGTGGCTCGTTTCCCTACAGAAAATCCGGGATTTCTTCCCCTTCCCCAACACTGCCTTCTTTTATGAGTTCTCTTTGATGTTGGTGGTTTCTGTATCCTGCTGAGCATAATGTGGTTCAAATATGTGCCCCCTCAATATTACTGGGCTTCCCCAACGTGGTTGGCCTCCCACCATATGAACTGGAAATCCCAGAATTCTTCAGAGTTGGCCAGGGGAATTCTGGGAGTTTGGACACCCAGCTGGAGGACCTCTTGAGCTGGGGAGGTTTGTCTAGCAAAGGAAAAAAAAAAGCAAGTTAGAAAGTTTCATAGCGTGGTTCTACTTAGGGCTGGTGAAACTGACTAGACAAGAGGCAAAACATTATTTAAGCTACCAAGCATGCAGGAACTTTGGATAATGCTATGAATCCCTCCACTGATCAAGGAGAGAAGCGACCTGGAATTAAGGAGAAACTTCCTGACAGTGAGGAGTATTAGCCTGTGGAACAGCTTGCCACCAGAAGTTCTAGGTGCTTCATCACTGGGGGGTTTTAAGAAGAGATTTGACAACCATTTGTATGGAATGCTGTAGGGCCTCCTGCTTCGACAGGGGGTTGGACTAGAAGACCTCCAAGGTCCCTTCCAACTCTGTAATTCTGTATTCTGTTTGGGGGTGTTTTGGGGGGAAGGAGATAAATGCCATGGGACAGAAGATGCCAGTTCACCACTCTCTTCCCACTTACAAACACGGATCTTGTGTGCTTCTGTGCAAGACCGTGAGACGGGTGTTGAAAACCCGGGCTAAACTTGTGGGTGGGTGGACCCGCTCAATAAATCAAGCCTGTTCTTTTATTGCCAGCCACCCCCTCCCCATCAGCTAGTTCCGGACTGGGCTTTGACAGATGCTTTGGCCATCTGTTAAAACTCCTCTCCGATCCCAGGTTGAGCAGTTGGTGACGCTTTTCCCAGTGGCAAAGGATGCCAGGGGAATCCCGAATCACTTAAGTCAGCAGAATTAGGAAGCCCAGGCCTTGGAGTTGTGGATGTGCCATAGTGTATTTTGAATCTATCTATCTATCTATCTATCTATCTATCTATCTATCTATCTATCTATCTATCTATCTACCTACTTACCTATCAACTATGATTTGTCTGTCTATGTATATCTATCTTATCTATCTCTCTATCTCTCTATCTCTCTATCTATCTATCTATCTATCTATCTATCTATCTATCTATCTACCTACCTACTTACCTATCAACTATGATTTGTCTGTCTATCTATATCTATCTATCTATCTATCTATCTATCTATCTATCTATCTATCTATCTACTTACCTATCATCTATGATTTGTCTGTCTGTCTATCTCTATCTATCAATCTATCTTATCTATCTCTATATCTATCTATCTATCTATCTATCTATCTATCTATCTATCTATCTATCTATCTATCTATCTACTTAGCTACCTAGCTACATACCTATCATCTATCTATGATCGATCGATCCATCATCTATATCTTTCTATCATTTATCTATCTATTGTATTTGTAACTTTGACAAATAACTCAAGGTGGCAAACATATCCAATACACCTTCTTCCTCCCATTTCCCCCATAACAAGAACCCTGTGAGGTGAGCTGGGCTGAGAGAGAGACTGGCCCAAGTCAACCGGCTGGCTTTCATGCCTAAGGTGAGCTAGAACTCACCATTTCCTGGTGATCTGAGTCACTCATTGGGCTTTCATGCCTAATGTGGAACGAGAACTCACCATCTCCCACTTTTTGGGCTGCTGCCTTAACACTAGAACAAACTGGCTTTGTATAATAAAACAGGTGGCCTATAAATTTAATAATAAATAAAATGTATTTTTCCAATGGAAGTCTTCAGCCATCCGCAAGAGAAATATTACTGTAAATAATTGATTAGTGAGCAATTAATGAATTGCTTTGTCCAGAGAACAGAACTGTTTTAAAGACTTCAAAGATATCTGTTGCCTTTCCCCTGGTTCCTCTTCTCCAAGGTGTCTCCTCCCACAAACTAGCCAACATTTAAACAAACCACAGTTTGGGCATAGGCAGCCACTCATTTTTCATTAACCTGGTTAAGCAGGTTATTTGCACACAGCAGGCAGGAGCTCATGAGGTCATCTGCCAGTGCCTGCACTTTAAAAAGAAAGAAACAAGAATTCCAGAATTTCAGAAACAGATTATGAGGAAAGTGGTGAACTCACTTTTTTTGCGAAACAATAATTCACAGGGAATTCCCCAAGCAGAAGACAAATAACTTTTTGCAAAACAGCAGTCTTGTGGTTTTTTTCTCTTTCATTTTTCCCCTTCACCCCAACACTTTCTACTGGCTTAATGTCGTTACAGTCCTCGGGTTACAATCACAGTTAGGCGCAGAATTTCTGTTGCTAAGCAAAATAGATGTTCAGTGAGACACGCCTGATTTTGTGACATTTTTGCTGCTGTTGTTAAGTGAATCAGATGGTCATTAAGTGAATCTCGCTTCGCCTATTGACTTTGCTTGGCTGAGAAGGTCTCAAATTACAATGACAAAGACCCTGGGACTCTGAAACCAGTATAAATATAAGCTGGCTGCCAAGAGCCTGAATTTTGTGACTGGGGGGGATGCTGGGATGGCCATAAATGTGAGGACCAACCATGACTTCTTTTAGTGGTGTTGTAACTTCAAGTGGTTATTAAACAAATGGTCAGTCTTTTTTTTTTTAATTATGGGGGTCCTTGGTGGTCTCAGAGCTTGGTCTACACTGATAATGTTACCTAGCTGGGTCATGAAACATCTGCAAGAAAACCACCAAGTTCAGAGAGCACCAAGGACCCCACAGTCCTCTTCTTCTTCCTCCCAAACCCTATTCCCTTCTAGCACTACTAGCCTACTAAGTAGAACCACGACTGCAAGAAAATAACCAATTTCAGAGCTACTATATATAAACAGGGAGCAGGTCACACCCAGTAGCACTGATGATGTTACCTAGTTGGCCCATGAAACATCTGCAGGAAAACCTCCAGGCTCAGAGAGCACCAAAATTTCCCCAAAATTCAACTTTTGAGCGACCAATATTCTCTCCTCTTGGCATTTTCGGTTAATTTACCCCTTTTGAGCTGAATTCTACCTCAGCCAGGACAGATTTGATGACTTTTGACCCTTCTCCCCTTCGGCCTCATTTACAGGAGGATTGTTGTGAAAGGAAAACGAAGGGGAAGGGAAGGGCGTCAAACCAATGAAAATTGAGCAAAACCATAATTTGGCGACCTCAGCAGTGTCCAAATGGCGGTTAAAAGTGAGAAACCAGGGCTGAATTTTCCAAATGGTCTCTCCTGGCAGTTTCAAGAATGTTTTCCCCCTCCTCCCTCTTATGGCTGAGCTGTCCCTTGTGATAATACGGAACCAGGGGGAGGGGGAGCCCTGAACTGGTTCCCCATCCGAAAGAGGAAACAGCTTGTCCAAATTGCAAGGCTTCAGCCTAAAGTGTCCATTTTCCAGTTGCAAAAAATTCAATCTGCCTTTTTTCCTCCATCTGGCCCTGCAAACGGCTCCTTGGGGAAAGGATTTTTTTTTTTTTTTCATCTCCTGGGTGGCGGGGAGGGGGAAACAACCGACCTTTCTTTCCTTCCACCTCTTCTTCCTCGTCATTCGGCTTCGGCTTCTTTAAAATAAAAATAAAAGTGCTTTATTTTCTTAAAACAAATATTTTCCACAAATTTAAAACGGGGCCCCTTTGAGTCCCCCCCAAAGAACCCAGGACCTGATACACCAGTTGTGGTCGAGGACCACAACTGAGCCCAGAATTTAGGTTGCTAAGTGAGAAATTTGTTCAGTGGGCTCTTGCCCCCATTTTACGACTTGGCTCACCACATTTGTTAAAGGGAATCGCCTCCGGTCTTAAATAAGGGACATGGTCATTAAATGAATCTGGTTTCCCCATGGACTTGGGGAACAGTGATTCCAGGACCCTGTGACTGTCATAAATGTGAGTCCATTGCCAAGCGTCCGAATGTAAATCACGTGGCCGTCCATGAGGAGGCTGCAACCCTTGATAACGATGAAAAAATGGTCCCCAGTCACTTTGTTCAGTGCCGTTGTAACTTCGGATGGTCACTAAATGGAACTGTAAGTCTAGAACTACCTGTAATCAACTCATTGTCTAAGTCCAGGGGGGAGTCCCCTGATTGCAAGTTCATTTAGTGACCGTTTGAAATTAAAACAGCACTGGAAAGAGTGACTTACGACCATTTTTTCACACCTTTGCAGCATTCCACATGATCACACACCTCAACTTTTGGATTTTTGGCAACTGACTCACATTGCAATATCCCAGGGTCACATGAGCCTCTTTTGAGACAAAACTCGACCGGAGGGCCAGATTCACTGAACAACCAACCAACTCAACGACTGCAGTGATTCACAAAAAATGCCAAACAACAGACTGTCCACTCTTAGTTTAAAAGGTGTAGTTTCAAATGTTTTAAACAAAAACGATTGGGACATAAAAGGGATTCATTCTACTTTTTTTTTTTCAGATGATCAAATTATGGTTTGGATTTTCTCTCTCCTTTTTGCTCTCTATCTCCCTCTCTCTTTTTCCATCTTTCTCTTTCTGTTTCTCCTCTCTTCTCTTTCTCTCTCTCTCTGACACACACACACACACACAAAATCTAAATATTAAGTCTTCACTATCTCCAACAGTTTGCCCGCAATTTGTTTGTAGGTGGTGGGAGTCGCGAACGACCCCCTACTTTTTAGAGGGGGACGCCCCCATTTTTCTAGGGTCGTCTATGAAAGGGCTGGGAGTGCGGGCGCCCGCTTGCACGTTCGCTCCCCGAGTCTGCCCCAGCTTCCTTTTCCCTCGGTTGCGTTCCCACGACCCTTGACGACAGGCACCCCCACCCCACGCCATCCCCCGCTCCCCCCCCATCCCTCCGCCTTGGCGCCGCGCGCGGGACTCCGCGTCCTTTCTGCAAAGCGTGAGAACTCCGCTCGGGCCCGCCGTTGACCCGAGGCGGAAAGCGCGGCTGCAGGCGAGGCTGGTTGTGTGAAGGCGGCTTCTGATTGGCAAAGGGATTTTGTGTGTGTGTGTGTGTGTGTGTGTGTGTGTGTGTGTGTGTCGGGGGGGGGAGGCTGGAGGGAGGGGGGCTAGGGGAGCCCCACCTTCCTCGCTTCACCCCCCGGCCCTTCTTTTGCAAGCGAGTTCGCGGATTGGCTGGCGTTTCTATGGCAACGGCAGCTCTGTGCGGGGAGGGAGGGGTATGGGATGCTGGGTTCGAGGAGGGTGTGGGGAGGCTGGGGTACCCCCCAAGCCTTGCGATGGGGAAGGCGGCGGGGGTGGTGGCGGTGCGCGGCGGTCTGGAGCGAGCCGACCCCCGCCTGGCTCCGGATCTTAGCGCAACCTGCCAGCCCAGGTTGCGTGTCAAGGCGAGGAACAAAGGAGAGGAACGGGCGGCGAGAAGGGGAGCGTCTGAATCGCCACCGGCGGGGTTGTGCCCCCAACAGGTTAAACGCCGAACAAGCCTCGCCAGGAAAATCCAGACGAAAATTACCTGCGGTGGCCTGTGCGGAGTGCCATCCTGTAATTGGAAGGAGGGGAGCTGGCTGGCATCCTTCTCCGGAGAAGGCACGGACAGGGGGGGTGGGGGGAACGGAAGGAGGGGGTCTTGGGGGGGGGGAGGGGAGTAGCTCCAGACGCGCAGAAAGCCCGAAGTTTTAAAAAAAAACAATCCAACAAAACAAAGCAAAATAAAAAAAGGAACAGAGAGAGAGAGAGAGAGAGAGCTGGGAGAAAAAGTTGGGATGGTTTTTTTATTTTTATTTTTATTTTTTAGTAGTCTTATACATCCAACCACAATCGAGCCCAACCTTTTTTGCAGCTAAGGGAGACGGTTGTTAAGTGAGCTTGGTCCCATTTTGTGACATCCCTGGTCACAGTGGTGGTTAAGCAAATCGCTGCCATTGTTAAGTTAGTCACCCAGCTGTTGAGAAAATCTGGCTTCCCCATTGGCTTGACTTGTGACAAGGTTGCAAAAGGGAATCACGTCACACACACACCGACGCTGCAACCGTTGTAAATACAAGTCAGTTGCCAAACATCTGGATTTGGATCACATGACCACGAGGAGGTTGCATAAAGTTGATTAGTCTCTTTTCTTCTTCCAGTGATTCTTTTGATCCAGTGCTCAAAAAACTCTTTAAAACTTCCAAAGAGAAGGGAGGGAGAGAGGAGGAAGAGAAGGAAGGAAGAGAAAGGAAGAGAAAGGAAGGGAAGGAAGGAAGGAAGGAATTCCGCTGTGCGTGTTGGTCCTTAGGTGCAGAACATTAGACCACAATGCAAAGGTTTATGAAAATGACACTCTGAGGCACATTCCTATATTCGCAGATATTTGCTTTGAGTGATTGTAGTTCGTAAAATGGCAAAGAAAGGGATAAAGGCAGCTTTCCCTGGAACAGCTGACATCCTTTAACCCCATCAAAGAAGAATATCTGTCTTTCCCAGGTATTTTGGAAAGACTCAGTAGATGGGCAAAAATGCCAAATCTAGTCTAAACACCTGGCTGACTGTGCAACCAACCATAATCGTAATTTATAAATAAATATTTGCTCAAAGCAATCATAGATAGCAAAAATTGCAGAGAAAATTAAGTCTTTTGCCAAACACGCAGCCCATCTATCCATCCATCCATCCCTCTCTCTCTCTCTCTCCTTCTCTCTCTCCTTCTCTCTTTTGCTCCATCTCTCTCTCTCTCTCTCTCCTCTCTCTTTCTCTCTCCTTCTCTCTCTTTCTCTCTCTCGCTCCATCTCTTCTTCTTAGAAACTTCATAGAAACCCAGAGAAGGAAGTTTTGTTCTTGTCACTTGGCTGTTCTTCTTCCTTGGCCCTCTTGAAAGTATTGTTCCTTCCCTGATTGAGGTTTCAAATTGCTGGCATTTTTAAGTCTCTACAAAACTCTTTTGGGGAAGGGTTCTGCTTCTCTATAAGCTCCCCCCCTCCTCCCTCTTCTTCCCCCTTCTCTTCTTCCGGAGGATGAAGGTGAGACAGCAGAGAAGGGCGGATGGACGGAGTCTTCACTGAAAGACAAGTCCCAGCAGGTGAGCTGCAGGCCGGTTCAGCTCCTGTGCCCTGAACAGCTGCTCTGTCTGCTGGCTTCAGGCTTTCCCTGATTTGAGGGAAGGTGCTTGGAGGGGAGGGGAGGGGAGGGGAGGGGAGGGGGGATCTGGGGAAACACAGCTGCTGGGTTTTTCAGGGTGAGTGAAAATGCTTTGGTTGAGTGCAAAGGTGGGCATCAGAAAGTGGCAAAATCCTCAGGTGTTTCAAACTCCTGGGGGAACCAGGTGTAGGAAGAAGGTAGCATTCCTCCCTCCCTCCCTCATTCCCATCTCCTTCCTTCCTTTCTTTCTCTTCCTTCTTTCCTTCCTCATTCCCTCCCTCACTTCCTCCCTCATTCCCATCTTCTTCCTTCCTCTCTTCCTCTTCCTTCCTTCCTTCCTTCCTCATTCCCTCCCTCCCTCCTTCCTATCTCCTTTCTTCCTTTTTTCCTCTTCCCCTCCCCCTCTCTCCTTCCTTCCTTCCTTCTTTCTCTCCCTCCCTCCCTTCCTCTTCCCTTAAGGCAATTGCCTGCTGGAAACCATGTGCCACATGGCTAGAAACGATGCCCATGTATTTGCCCAGGTGTGTCCCTGGGTTGGGCACTGGAGGTGGGCTGCCTCTTCCTGATACTGATGCAAGGTTTAAAAGCCCCGTATTGAGTGCTGTAACTTTATGCAGCTTTTCTGGAACTTCTCTGGGTGGGCTTTAAGGGTTGTCCAACTTTCCTCTTGGAGATTGGATGGAAAGGCATTTTGAGCAAACATCTGCACGGAATTGACTTCCCAGCCTGACTTGTCAGAATGAATCAGAGCTTTCTAAAGATTTCCTCTCTTTGAGGGGTTTGGGGCACAAGCTGTTCCCCCCTCCCCACTGTGCATCATGGATGATCTGAGTTGAGCTGACTTGGGCTGAGGGCTGGGGAGGCCCCATCACAGGGCGGCTCTCCGTCCTGGAAGCTCAGTGCATGTAAGGAAGCCAAATTCTCCCTCTTAGCCCATCTTATTTCATCAGGTTCTTGCTTTACACGTGCTGCCTTGTGTTCTTTGAGAAAAGGTGGGAGAGAAATCAATAATTCTGTAATAAATGCAGTACAACAAAAGCTTTAGAGATACATATTTTCCTTCCTTCCTTCCTTCCTTCCTTCCTTCCTTCCTTCCTTCCTTCCTTCCTTCCTTCCTTCCTTCCTTCCTTCCTTCCTTCCTGTTTCATTTTCTACTTTCCCAACTATCAATTCCTTCCAATTCCAATCTCCCTTCCTTTCCTATCTCCTTCCTTCCCCCCCTTCCTTCCTCTGTTCCTATCCCTTTACCTCTTCCTTCTTCTCCGTTCCTCTCTCCCTCTCCCTTTCCTCCCTTCTTCCATCTCCTCCTCCTGCTCCTCCTCCCTTCCTCTCCTTTCCTCTTCCCTCCCTCCCTCCCGGTTCCATTCGTTCAGCCTCCCATCCCAGTCAAGGGGACAGAGGGTTGGGTTCTTTATTTGAGCACAATTTGTCCTCTCACAGAAACAGATTCACTTAACAACAATCGCTGCCTTTGGGAAGTCAGGAACAGGGCGATTATGTGAGTCCAACTTCCCCATTGACTTCTCTTGTCAGAAGGTGACCCAGGGACGCTTGACCGTCATAAACACGAGTCTGTTGCCCAGCGTCTGAATTTTGATGGCAGGACCATGGGGGATGCTGTGACAGTCATAAGCCCCTTTTCTCAGTGCCGTTGTAACTTGGAATGGTCACTAAATGAACTGTGTTTCCTCCCCTGCAAACCATGATTGGTCCAATGCCGGTTTTTCTAAAGCCATCCAAGCTTAACCATCTCCTATTTCTCTTCCCTCCTCGCCTCCGTCCTCTTTACGCCTTCCGTGATGAGAAAAATAAAACAACAAGCCACATTTGGTGCTTTTTGGATCCGATTTATAGCTCTCCTGCTTCTCTCTTCCACCTTTCTCTCCCAGGAGCAAGGCGCAAAGTGGGCAGGCTGGGTTTTGCTGGCTTCCCCTCTTGGAGGGGGCTGTGAGGGGGGCTGTGCGGTGCCTGGCTGGCACCTCTTACACCAGGCTCCCCTGGCTTTGCTTCCATGCTGAGCAGCTGCAGGAAGGGGAGAAGAGAGCAGGAAGCTGCAGCAAATTAAAAAAAAAAATATTTAAAGGAAAAGGGGAAAATAAACCAAGCAAGGATGACAGGGGAGGGGAGTGAAATGGAACAAACAGATTCTCTCTCTCTCTCTCTTTTTTTTGAATCTAGAGGGGGTAGCACAGAGCTAAAAATAAAAGGAGAAGATCGTTATCTGTCAGGCTGACATCGGATTGGATCCCTGGCAGTGCATATAATTACTGAGCGATAGGTAGAGTCGCTAAACAGCAAGACAAGTTATGCTTTAACCTGTGTTAGTCCTGCTTCTGGGAGAGAAGGGGGGGGGCAGAGAGAGAGGAAGAGAAAGAGAGGGAGAGAAAGGAGACAGAAAGAGGGAGAAACTGGGAGAAGGAGAGAGTGAAGGAGAGAGAAAGAGGGAGGGAGAAAGAGAGCAATAGAGATAAAGAGAATATAGAGAAAGAAGAAGTCCTGCTTCTGGGAGAGAAGGGGGGGGGGCAGAGAGAGAGGAAGAGAAAGAGACAGAGACAGAGAGAAAGAGGGAGAGACTGGGAGAAGGAGAGAGTGTGAAGGAGAGAGAAAGAGGGAGGCAGAAGGACAGCAATAGAGATATAGAGAAAGAAGAAGAGTGGGAGAAAGAGGGACAGAGGGAAAGAGAGAGAGAGAGAAAGGGAGGGAGGGAGAAAGACAGCAATAGAGCAATAGAGAAAGAACAGAGTGGGTGAAAGGGACAGGGAAAGAGGCAATGAAAGAGAGATAAAGAAGGAGAGAGAGAAGGAGAGAGAAAGGGAGGGAGGAAGAGCAATAGAGAAAGAAGAGAGTGGGAGAAAGATGGACAGAGGGAAAGAGGCAGTGAAAGAAGGAGAGAGAGAGAAGGGGGAGAGAGGAGACCCCCTCCTCTCCAACAACCTCCACACCAAGGCAGCCCTCACAGGAAATTAGCTGAAATTAATCGTAGAGCTGCGGCGAGGGTGTCACGCCAGCTCTTTGGGCAAGATGCTGCTTATCTTCAGGATGCAGCTCATTTGTTGGGGTGTGTGTGTGTTTGCGTGCGCACCTTCTTCGCCCCTCTGGAGTATTTGGACTCTTGGCAGAGAGCGGCTGGAAGAAGACAACCCACCCCACCCCCCCAGTTTTGGGGAGGGCTCGGTGTGGCATGGGGATGGGTGAATGTTCATTCACACAGAGAGAGGAGGAGAAGAAGTGAGGGAAGGTGATGGTGAAGGACAGGCCTGCAGTCGCCCCCCCCCAGCTGAGTGGGGACCCTGGTCCTCCCCCCTCTTATGCCCCCTCCCACCCCAAGGGGCAGATGGACCTGCCTCCATGGAGGATGTGCCTCGCGTCCACCTCCAAAAAGCCATTAAGTGATGGCTTCACCCCAAAGCCAGGAGCCGAGGTGATGGCCGGGACACACCGATCTCTATTGAGCCCCATCGATTGCCATCAATTACCATTGACTGCTGGGCGCCCCTCGCCCTTCGGGAGCCCACCTCAATGACAAGGATGTTAGCCGTGGGTGTGGGTGTTTCCCCCCTCCCATTTGGAAATGGCAGTCAAGAAGGAAGCCATCTGAAGGTTGTGTCTGTCTGCAAAGCAATGGCTGGCAGGAAAGGGGGAGGAAGTCTACCACCGCTAGTACAGGAAGTCCTCAACTTAACAACAGTTCATTTAGTGACAATGGTTCATTCAAAGTTACAACGGCCGCCAGAAAAAAAGGGACTGCCAGCCATTTGTTCACACTTACACAACCATTGCGGCATCCCCACGGGATCAGACTTTCAGCCGCTCGATAACTGGCTCACATTTATGACGGTGGCAGAATCCCAGGGACAAGCAATGTGGAAGCCAGATTCACTTAACTGGCCAACGGCAGGGATTCGCTTAAGAACCGTGACAGGTCGTAAAGCAGGGCAAACTTCGTGTCTCCCTGAGCAACAGAAATTTTGGCCTTGATTGAGGTCATGCTTGCTGATGTCTTCTCTCCATCTTGTTTTGGGTCCCTTTCATGGTCACTTTTGATCAAGCAGGGTCCATTCTTGGTACACCTGCCTTCCAGGGGTGGGATTCAAATTTTTTAACAACCGGTTCTGTGGGCGTGGCTTAGTTGGTGGGCATGGCTTGGTGGTCATGTGACTGGGTGGACGTGGCCTGGGGGCCATGTAATTGGCTGGGCGTGGCCAACTCAATATCACTCACATCGAGGCACGCATCTCCTCGCCTGGTCTCTCATGACTGTGGGGATGCTGCAACAGTCGTAAGTGTGAAAAATGGTCATCAGTCACTTTTTTCAGTGCCATTGTAACTTTGAATGGTCACTCCACATGAGAAAATTACCAGCAAAGGAGGGGGAAAAAAACTCCAGAGAGGTTCCTGAGATAGGAAGTCAAGGCCTGCCAAGAACGTAATAAGGGTTAAAGGAGAGGCAGTTTCTGTAAGCAACATCAGACTGTTTCCTTCCTGCCTTCCTTACAGGATTAGCCCTGTAATTTCTTCTAACAATCAGTTCTCCAAACTGCTTAGAATGTTAACCGGTTCTAGGAAATAGGTGCGAACCTGTAGAATCCCACCCCGGTTGCGTCCATTCTTCTCACTATGCGGCCAGCCCATTCCCATTTCAGTCCTTCTTCTACTTTCATTTCTTCTTGAATCCATGTGCAGCTCTTTCCATCTCACTTTGTGTTGCTCAGCACGTAACTTTTCATGGCTCTTTCCGCCACCCGTAGCTTTTGGGTTGGAATATTGCGTCCAGTTCTGGTCCCCAGGATTCAGAAGCGATGCTGAAACTCTAAAAAGGGCAGAGAGCAAAGAGGCAAAGATGATGACAGGAACCGGTGGCTAAATCATGTGATGAACAATTGAGGGAGCTCGGTATGATTCTAGTCTAATGAAAAGAAGGATTAGGGAGGGCACAACAACTTTCTTCCAATGCTTCATGGAGAAGAGGGGATTGACTTATTCTCCAAGGCACCTGAAGGCAGGACAAGAAGCAACAGATGGAAGCTTAGGAAGGAGAAAAGCAACCCAGAATTAAAGAGAAAGTTCTTGACATTGAGAACAATTGGAATGGCTTGCAAGTTGTGGGTGCTCCATCACTGAGGTTTCCATCAAGGTTGGACAACCATTTGACAGGGATGATATGCTTTGACTAGGGGGTGGGACTAGGAAACCTTTGGGGTTCTTCCCAGTCCTAGGATCCTATGTTCTTCCAGCTGTATCCTGAATGCCCCTTGTTTTGCAGCTTTGGATCTATGGGTCCTCCTGGAGATGGTACCACTGTGTTCCTCCAGAAAGAGCTGGGTATTTTCAATTGCTTGGGGCGTCAAACATTTGCTCTTCAAAGCAGCCACATCTAGGCGTGACCCAAATGCTGAAAAAAAACTAAACCCCTCCCCAGGCTCAGGGAGGAGAGGAAGAGAACAGGGAAACCAGCCAGCAGGCTTTGCAAAATCTGGAGAAATCTTGTCCCTGCAATATTTCTTTTCCTCTCTAAACTCAAGCAAGGCTGGTTTTTTTTTTTTTTTTTTTTCTGGGGGGGGGGGGGCAAAGTCCTGGCAGGCTCTCTCAGCTGGAGTTTCGAAGGGGTTAAATGTGCAAAAACCATTCGCTGGCCTTGCTTGGTGCCTTGGAGGTTTGCTAGGAATGTATGCAATGCAGGAGGAAGGAAGGAGGGGGGAGAGAGAGAAAAAAAGACCTCGCACAGTGCTTATCCAGTCTTGGATTACCAAATGGGGGGAGTGACTGTCAAAAGCATTTCTCCTTCTTCTTCTTTTATTTTTATTTTTTAAAACTAAGATACTGTTGGGGCAGATTGCAATGGTTTCTTTCCAGATGAAAAATAAAATATAAAATGAATTAAAAAGGAAAGTCTTGTTCAAATCCTAAAAACAACAACAGCCCCACCCAGCACACTAACAGCATCAAAGTGAGATGGGCAGTATATAATATAATATAATATTCATTCATTCATTCATTCATTCATTCATTCATTCATTCATATCCTGCCTTTATTAGTTTTACAAATAACTTAAGACAGCAAGTGTGCCTAATATCCCTCCCTCCTCCTATTTTCCCATACAACAACAACCCTGTGAGGCAGGTTAGGCAGAAAGAGAAAGGTTGGCCTAAAGTCACCCAGCTGGGCTTCATGGCCAAGGCAGGACTAAAATTCACCGTCTCTTGTCAATTGGCCTAAAGCCGCCCAACCGTTTTTTTTCACGGCTAAGGTGAAACTAGAACTCACCGTCTCCTGATGGTGGACCCAAAGTCGCTCAGCTGGCTATCATGCCTGGACCGTTTCAGACAAATGTTTTGCCCAAATCTCTTCTTTAAAAGCCTCCCGTGATGGAGATGGAGTTGTAAGTGCTCCATCATCGCGGGAGGTTTTCAAAACAGGACAACCATTTGACCAGCATTTTTATGACCCAGGTGGCCAAAGCAGAGACAGGCTTCCTGAAAGTCACTTATTGCTCCTCTGTCTGGGAATGGCCTTACCAACAGCCAGTGAAGCTCCACCCCAAACTCTTCCAAAGGCAGCCCCACACAGCCGGTGCAACACAGACAGACCCACAATCTAAATAAGCCAATAATCACCAGAGTTCGATTCACAAGCTCCGCTTGGTGCCCAACCGTGGCCTGGGCAGGAGGGAGGCGAAGCCGTGATGCTCGCGTCAGGCGAAGGGAAGGGAGGGTGACGCATTCCTTGCCATTCTCACCCGTCCCAAACGATGCAAATCCAGGCACCCCAACGGCAGCGGGATGTTGGCGGTGAAGCAGCCCTTGAAATGTTCACCCAAAGCAAAAGTTCAGGGTGAAGATTTTGAACACACAAACTGGCATTTCCTTCTTACCAGCCCTGTCAAGGGATTGGTTTTTCCAGCAAAGGCATCCCCTGTCTGATTTATGTTCGGCATGTGATCAGTTGCAACAGCCAAGATTCATTTTGTGGGTTGGTGGGGGCTACAGGGTGGTTTTTCTCTTTGATTATCATGCAAGAGATGCCCTGTCCTAGACCTGGGTGTTTATCTCCGTTTCCCACAGGCATGTGCCTGTGCTAAATCCCATATTGTACTGTGGTTTCCCCTCCCTCAACCAATTTCTCAAACATACAAGAAGGAATTTAATTTCTGCCTTCTTATATTAGCTGCAGATTTGACAAGCACTCCCTCTACCTTTTCATCTCAGTCATTAAAAAAAAATTGAAGAAAAGAAGATCTAGAATTGAGCTTAGTGACATTCGAGGCAAGTTCTCACTTGGAATTCGAGAAGAACTCTTTATGTACAATGTATGTACTTATCGATATAATGGTCCTTCCATCCAGCCCATACTCAGAATGTCAAGGGATACATTGTTAAAAGCAAGATATATTATGTCTGCAGCTTTTCCTGCAAGTTATCAATTATATTCTTCTTCAGAAAAGTCTGCTGATATATGATAATCACTGCATTGCTTTCAAATGATAGCAACATAGTAAACTCTTTATGATTGCATTGACAGAAGGATATAATCAAGATGACTGAAGTGGCCTAAATGCTCATGAACACAGTAGAGTTGTAGAAGTAAAAAGGGGGAACTTAGGAACTGTATAACTTTTTTTTCTTTTTACCATTTTTTGCTTTCTGTTGTGGTTTCTTTAGTTTTTGTCTCTCTCTTTCTTTGCTCTTGAATAAGCACAAGCAAAAATAAGGAATAATATAGTGGAGACCTTCAGATTAAGTATTCAGCTTAGGAAAGAAACCTTTAGTGTATCAGAAACAGTTTGACAGAGCCACATTTTGCTACAGATGTTAAAATTTAAGCAACTTTATGCTTATCAACATTGACATTTTTAAAAATATATAATTAATATTGACCTAAAGCTCTTCTTTATCTTTATCTTTAAATGATTAATTTATCTCAACATTAGAGGGTTAATCATCTCTAGTCAATACTGTATAAATAGCACTCTACCCAAAGAATACATTGCTTATGTTTTATAACAGAATAAAACCATTATTAAAAGTACATAATGACAGACTATGATACTGTGAGACTTACATTTGTTAAACGTGGGGCTGTATAAATCGGATAAATACAGATAGACTTCAACTTATTTAAAGTTACAACAGCGCTGAAAAAAATTACAACCGGTCCTCGCCCTTACGACTGCCACAGCGTTGCTGTGGATCAAAATTTGGGCCCTTGACACCTGGCATGCTGCAACATGCCATTGTCATGTCATCACCATTTTTTTTAACTTTCTCAGTTGGCTTCCAACAACCAAAATCAATGGAGGAGGATGAATTTGCTTAATGACTGCCTTAGATTTGTTTAACAACTGCCGCGGTTCACTAAATATTCATGACAAGAAAGAGAGTGGGGTGTAGTGGTTACAGCAACGAAGAAGGACGAAGGGAGCCTAAATCTTGTTTCATTCATGAAGGTGCAGAAGGTCCTTATGTCTTACTATCTTTTGAATAGTTGCTGGGTTGAGAGATGCCTTGGTTGAAACCAGCCAACTCACGAAAAGAAGCCAACAGATGTTGGTCCCACCTGATTTCCTGTTTGATATAACAGCCCTTCTCTTCCTGCTTCTTCCATCTCCAGAATCAGTTCACCCACCTCCCTCCAATCCCTCCTTGGATCTCTTAGCTGTGCCACGTCCCTCTCATTTCCACTCTTGACCTCCAATCCTTGATCTTCAAACAACCTTCTCAACAACCTTCCATTTTTGTCTCCTTGACCTCATTTCAGCCTTCAGGTCCACACCTTCCATAACCAAGGTGGCTTCACCCACCTCCGTTCTTCTTCCCCACAGCCTATTTTGACCCCTGCTTTTGGGCAGATTCTGTCTTTTATGACCACTGGTACATTGGTTTCATGGAGAATTTTGCCTCTGACTTCACCGTTAGGGAATTTAACTTTGAATCATCACCTTCAACATTGCCGGTTCCTTCAAGTCTTTCCCCTGATTATTCTCTGACTTAAAAATAAAAAGAGAAGACAGCAGCTTTCTCACCTGGGTGGCTTCAATTGTGCATTCTTAGCCCACGTTTCTCTTCCCTTCCCTTCTCTCCCAGAAAATTCTTCCCTAAATATTTTAAAGCCCACCAGCAACAGATGTTGAGTAGAAAGAAGAGGGATAAAGGAAGCCAGGTTTCCCCCCTTAATTTCCCCACTCCCCCGAATTTTCATTCTGAACAGGGAAATTGGAGAGACGGTACCTCCAAATTTCTTCAGGGAAGGAGAATAATCCTTGAACTGGTTCTCTGGATATTTCTGGAAAGCCTGGACATTGAAATGTTGCTGAAGAAAACAAAACAAAACAGGGCAGAGTGCCATTCAACTGAAGAGGGAGAAATCGGGGAAGCTGCAGAAATGAATGAAAATGGGTAGTCCTTGACTTACAACCATTCATTTAGTGACCATTTGAAGTTACAACGGCACTGAAAAAAGCGACGCAGGACCGGTTTTTACCTTTATGACTGTTGAGGCATCCCCATAGCCACACAATCAAAAATTCAGTCGTGTGGCAACTGGCATGTGGTTATAACGGTTGCAGTGTCCTGAGTTCACGTGATCATGTGGCCTTCCAAGCTGGGTTTTCAACAAGCAAATCCCTTGGGGAAGCCGGGCTCGCTGGGCTATTTTGAAACGAATGGTCATAAGTAGAGGACTACCAGGTTTCCCCCAAAATAAGACCCAACTGGAAAATAAGCCCTAGCATGATTTTTCCAGGATGCTCATAATATAAGCCCTACCCAAAAGTAAGCCCCA
Organism: Laticauda colubrina; assembly: GCA_015471245.1. Lineage (NCBI taxonomy): Eukaryota > Metazoa > Chordata > Lepidosauria > Squamata > Elapidae > Laticauda > Laticauda colubrina. Next base: position 7,844,054 of record BLBF01000074.1, read on the forward strand.
GTTAAAATCACCAGCCAGATGGATGCTTTAGTACCACATTTTCCTGAAAATAAGCTCTAACCAGAAAATAAGCCCTAATGCATCTTTTGGAGGAAAAATTAATATAAGACCCGGTCTTATTTTCAGGGAAACATTGTACTTTTACAACCACAGCTTTGTGTCAGTGCCTTTCCAATGGTAGATTGGATCCCTTGAGTTGATCCAAAATGATGATCCGCCATCGAATCTGATCACCCAACCTAAAAAAACTGGCCGATCCGACCGGCTTCTTTCATCCGCTTGCAAAATATTAAGGCGTGGAAGTCTTTTCCCATCCACAAACTGATCTGAGCCTGTTGGATAAAAACCCAGCTCATCCCTTGAGATGTGAAATGTCCCTTTGAATGATGCTCTGAGTGAGTAAACGTTCAAATTGGGGCATCCGGGACTCCTCCCTACTCCTTGCCTGCTGGGCAGGTCCAGTATATGGCGGAGGAGAAAAAAAACACAACAACACCACCTCATTTTTCCACAGGAATTTCACCCCCTTCCTCTTCTTCTTGGTCTGTCTTTCTCAAGCAAGCTCCTTTCATGAAAATGAGTTTTCAAAAAACAAAAATGCAGGGGAATTTCTGATGCTTCCGAAGGGAAGACAAGCATGACAATTAATCTAAAGACACAACTTTTTCACTGAGCACTTAGCTTGATTTGCTTCCTCTCTGATAACGCAGATGTCTGCCGGAGAACCAAGAAGGCACCCTGACTTCACTCTCACTTGGATTGGATTGACAATGGGGAGGGGGGCGGGCAGGCGGGAGCGGGCAACGGAGTCCGGAGCTGGAAATGAGAGGTAGTCCTCGAGTTGTGACCACAATTGCAGCCAGAAGGTCCATTACTAAGCCATGGGGTTGCTAAGCCATTTGCGCCTGACTTGATCACCTATTTTTGCCAGGGTTGTTAATGTGAATTATTGCGGTCGTTAAGCAGATCGGGCCCATTGACTTTGCTTGTTGGAAGCTGGTTGGGAAGGTCACAAATGGTGATCAGGACCCCAGGACATGGCAACCATCATAAATACATGTCAAGCGCCCGAATTTTGATCACATCACAAGGATGCTGGGATGCTTTCCCTCCCTCTCTCCCTCCCTTCCCTTCCTCTCCTCCCTTCCTTTTGTCCACTTTCCCTCCCTCTCTCCTTCTTCCCTCCCTCTCCTTCCTTCCTTCCTTCCCTCTCTCTCCCTCCCTCCTTTCGTCCACTTTCCCTCCCTCCCTCATCCCTCCTTCTCCTTCCTCCCTCTCTCCTTCCTTTGTTTTGTTCACTTTCCCTCCCTCCCTCTCCTCCCTTACTTCCCTCCCTCTCTCTCTCCCTCCATCCCTCCCTCTGTTCCTCTTTTCTTCCTTCCTTCCTTCCTCTTTCTCTCCCTCCCTCCTTATCATCTGAGCCCCCGCACTCCTCCTCCTCCTCCTCCTCCTCCTCCTCCTCCTCACTGCTTGCCAAGCCATTCCCAGGGAAACTGCACAAGCCTGCACACACACACACACACACACACACACAGACACTCCGGCAGAGGCCCTCCACAACACAACAAGCGAAGGAAGGGGGGGGGGGGAGAGAATCTTTTGAAGCCTCCAAAGGCGAAAGGCCGTTGCTGCAGCAACAGAGCCCGGATTGGCGGAGGCGTCCCAGCCTTTTGGTCCTCCTGGCTGTGTGCTGGGTGATTAATGAGCCAACGTTGAGTTGTGCAGGCAGCCAGAGCAAGCGAAGGGGCTGCTTGTGCACTGTAGGGTTGGGCTTGTGTTGTTCTTGCAGCCCTACTTTCTCTCCCGCCCGCCTCTCTTGTCCGCCTTCCCCAACCTCTGATATTTCCCCTCCTCTCCTCTTCGAGCTCCTTTTCGGGCCCGCCTGGACTTCTTCCTCCTGGTACACACCTTGCTCACACACCTGCATCACCGCTTGAGTTGGGTAGTAAGAGGCACTCTCTGGGAGCTTGGAAATGAGAGGTAGTCCTCGAGTTGTGACCACAATTGCAGCCAGAAGGTCCATTACTAAGCCATGGGGTTGCTAAGCCATTTGCGCCCGACTTGATCACCTATTTTTGCCAGGGTTGTTAATGTGAATTATTGCGGTCGTTAAGCAGATCGGGCCCATTGACTTTGCTTGTTGGAAGCTGGTTGGGAAGTATCCTAGGGCTGGAAGGGACCTTGGAGGTCTTTTAGTCCAACCCCCTGCTCAAGCAGAAGACCCTAGATGTTTCCAGGCAGGATGTCTATCCTATCTCTTCTTAAAGCCCTCCAGTAATGGAGCACCCATAACTTCTGGAGGGAAGGTGTTTCACTTGATTCATTAACAGAATAAGAGAAGTGGAAGGGACTTTGGAGGTCTTCTAGTCCAACCCCCTGCTCAAGCAGGAGACCCTAGATGTTTCCAGGCAGAATGCCTGTCCAATTTCTTCTGAAAACACTCCAGTGGTGGACATCCCAAAGGTGCTTTTCCAAAAACCAACTGGACTTTGTTGATTTATTTCCTTGAAAACGCTTCTCTTCTCATCCAAGAAATTTCTTCGGCTGAGAGAGAAGCTTCTTGGAAGAAAAGAGAAATGTATGGGGTTTTGTACACCATCCTCCTTTTCCACTTCACAAGATGCTTGGACCAAGGATTGCCTTCATCCTAAATCCCTCCAGATCCTACCTGGCCAAAAAAAGCCTGTTTAGCATCCTAGTCTTTTAGTACCTGGTGGCTTGGAATGCAGAAATTCCAAGGGGTTCCACATGTGCAAAGCACATCTTCTTCCATTTTTGGAAGAAGGTTTATTTTGCACTCATAGATGTTTGCATTCATACACACACACATACACACACCAGCATGCACAAAAGCAAGTTTGCTGATATTTTTTCTAAGCAAGATGCACTCTTTATTTTTATTTCCTTTTTGTCGTTTTAATCTGCATGGGGCCATTGCAGTGCTCCACAATGTCTGAGAACATCCCGGCATCGAAGGAGGCCTGACAGAAGAGATGTTGACAATATAACACACATTTGTGCGTGCCTGTATGTATCTGTGTGTACGTGTGGGAAAGCTCCCTTCCCATCATGGCTAATTTAAGCTCCAGCTTTGCAAACCTTGGAGACCTTCTCTTCTGCACAGAGAAATCCCTTCCTCTCCCCAGGAATTTGGAGAGGCTGTTTGCAGACAGCTTGGACAAATTGCTCTGGAGCTGCTCAAGGTTTACGATGGGTTGTAACTTTTGGGAAGACAGAAATGGAGGTGCTGGACGCCGGCAGCACAGGCTCATAAAATGCAAACACATCTTCTGACCAAAGGCACCTGAAGATTCCCATTGACCGTTCCCCAAATTATCTGCCCTTCTTTGATCCATTATCAAGACTCAACCCTTCCCAGAAATGCGACTCCTGCTACTATCTTTCCTTACATTTTTTAGTCTGGTCTCCCCAGAGCAGAGCTGCAAACCTTGTTTTGGTTTGTTTATTTATTTGTATCCCCCGCCTTTACGATTTTTACAAAGAACTCAAGGCAGTGAATATATCCAATACATCTTCCTCTTCCTGTTTTCCCCACCACAACAACCCTGTTAGGTGGGTTGGGCTCAGAGAGAAGGACTGGTCCAAAGACACCCAGACGACTTTCATGGCTAAGGTGGGACTAGAACTCATCATCTCCTGGCTATTGGTTCCAAGTCATCCAGCTGGCTTTCATGGCCAACCTAGAACTAAGGTGAAATTTCCTGACAGGGAGAATAATTTATCAGGGAAAGCTCCAGTGGTGGAGTACCCACAACTCTTAAAGCCATGTCACACCTCTTAAAACTGGGGAATTCTGGGAGTTTGAAGTCCCACCTCTTAAAACTGGGGAATTCTGGGAGTTTGAAGTCCCACACCTTTTAAACGTGTGGAGGTTGAGAGAAACACTTGTCTTTACATCCAAAACTTTTCCAAATGGGGAAATGAGGTTGCAAAGCGAAGAAAATATGCATGACGTATCGCCCTGAAAGAAAGAAACACACACACACAGACACTTTCCTTCCACCTCTGACCTTCCCACAAGCCAAAAGGCACCCCAGGAGAAACGGGAAAGAACGTTGCAAGCATATCCAAGACACGGCCGGAAAAAACAAAAGCTTCTTTCATTGCTTTTGGAAAAAACAAAGTCCCTTCCAAGAAAAAAATCCCACAAAACTATCAGGGACCCTTTTCAGAGGGGTGCTAATTGAAACACAATACACCACACCATAGGGAGACGACCACACCAAGGGAGGACTAATTCCACCCGTTTCTGCTGCTTTTTAGATAAATTCAGCCTTCTTAAGAGATCTGGTGGCTTCATCTCAGCTTGTGCTTGAGCAAGAGAAGACCTCCTCCCTTTCTAGGTCCATCATTCTTCCATAATTGGAGAAGAGAGATCATACTTGTGGAGATGACCATCAAGGTTCTAGAGAAGGTTGATTGATGCTCACATTTTATTGGTAAAAACATCTCTGTGCTTGTGGAGCTCTGCAAAGCAGCTGAAGGAACCATTGGTGTAGACCAAGGGTCTTCCAACCTGGCAAGTTTAAGACTTGTGGACTTCAACTCCCAGAATTCCTGAGCTAACATGACTGGAGGAGAAGGAATTCTGGCAGCTGAAGTCCACAAGTCTTAAAGCTGTCAAGTTGGAAGACCCCTGGTGTAGTCAATCACAAGAAAGCAGAACATGTGGACCAAGATAGGGGCTAGTAGTGACAGCAGTCTTCCGATAGTGACAGCAGTCTTCTGATAATTGAAAGGCTGCCCCAAAGAATCGGTCAAGCTGTTCTCCAAACACCTGAAGGCAGGACAAGAAGCAGCGGATGGAAGCTAACCAAGGAGAGATCCAACCTAGAATGAAGCAGAAATTCTGGTGGAATGGCTTGCTTCCAAAAGTTGTGGGTGTTCCATTGCTGGAGAGTTTTAAGAAGAGAGATTGTATATTGTGTATTTACTAGCTTTAGAACAGTGCCTTGGTTCTCATTAATTTATACTTATTAAACTCCTGGAATTTCACCTTTGTAACCTACCTTTTAGCAAGCAGCTGGAATCTGTCATGAACGATCCCCATGGGATACTCGGGGGTCTCCTGTTCCCAGAGGTGGGAAACAAAGTGATATTTCCATGATCATTTTTATACCGCTCTGTGCTACAGCATTAAGAATAGATTCTACCTCCTATTTTTTTAAAAAAATATTTTTAGGTCTTTGGCTGCATGCCCATCTTTGTGATTAAAGAAGGCCATTGTTTGAATGTAGGAACCGGAAGAAATCCATCCATTTCAAAGTAGCTTAGAAAAAGGTTTTAGAAATTGGAGAATTTTTTTAATTCCTGCAATCACCAGCAGCCACCTTCCTTCCTTCCTTCCTCCCTTCCTTCCTTCTCCTATATCTCTCCCTTCCTATTCTTATTCCATCTCCTTCCTTCCTTCCTTCCTTCTTTCCTTCCTCCCTTTCTTCTCCTATAACTCTCCCTATTCTCATTCCATCTCCTTTTTTCTTTCCTCCCTCCCTTCCTTCCTTCTCCCATATCTCTTCCTTCCTATTCTCATTCCATCTCCTTCCTTCCTTCTTTCCTTCCTTCCTCCCTTCTTTCTTTCTCCCATGTCTCTCCCTTCCTATTCTATTTATTTATTTTATTTTTTATTCTCATCCCATCTTCTTCCTTCCTTCCCTTCCTCCCTCCCTCCCCCTCCTCTCCCTTGCTTCCCTCCCCTGTCCCTTCCCTTCCCTTCTCATTTTTCTTCCCTTCCTTTTCTAAATGAGAAAAAGCACCAAGCATAGGTATCTCTAGAGACCTGTGGCTGCTAGAAAATCCCCAGTTGGATTTTCCCACAATGCAATGCCTGGAAGCTCCATCTTCCTAGGCCATTGTGGGTAAAAGCAGTCATCACAAAACTCCAACCAAGAAAACTCCATGGTTGTTGGTTTTTTGTTTTTTTTTGAGGAAGAAATAAGTTGCAGACAAAATAATGCCTTTTCCTAGCCGGCGCCATGTTAAATGTCCTTCTTTTTACAGCCTACGTTTTGGGAAAACGAAGATGAGTTGCAAACTAGCGAGGGGAAGTCTCCTCACTGCATGCACAGGCAATCAGGGACATAGCTAACTGGCTGGGGATGATGGAAGCAGGAGTCTCGACTTACTGGAGAATTGAGAAAAAGCTTTTTAGAGCCAGGATAAAAATAATTCAACCCTGCATCAACCCATTGATCGGAGGCCATAGCTTTACCAGAGATGCTCAAAAACCTGCTGCCTCTTTCTCTCTTTTCGCTTCCTCTCCTCCTTCTTTTGCAGGAAAATTTACAACGGCAGAGCCAGCTTATCAGGGCAAATTTATTGTCTCGTATGACGGGGAGAAACCATGCATGCAAAGCAGCACTGGAAGCTGGGGAAGAGTCTGCAAATGTTGAGTTATTAAAAAAAAGAGAGCAAGAGGAAGGGGGGGGGAGAAAGCAATCGGTTATTCAAAAATGGAAGAGAGAGCAAGAGCAAGTGAGAGCGGATAAGGCATGAAAGAAATACCCTGTGTCAGGGATGCTGGGTGACAGGGGATCAGCCCCAGGTGCTCATAGTAACTGAAATATGCTTTTCCCCTGTAAAAGGACATGGCAGTGATCTTGGGAGACCGGAGGAAGAGTTGAAGATGAGACAACGGTTAGAGAAGAGGCAGCTGAGCCCAGAGAAGGAAAGAGGCATAAGAAATATCTCAGAAGGAACCCTCCCTAGATTCTTGGGCTAGAAAAGAGAAGTGGAGAGATTTGTATTTTCCAGACTTGGGAAATTCTCTTAATGTTACTTTAGAGAACTGTCAGAGGACAAAGCCCAGAACTGATTGATATTTATGACGGTTGCGGTGTCCTGGGGTCATGTGATCTCCTTTTGTGACCTCTTTACAAGCAAAGTCAATGGGGAAGCCAGATTCACGTAACAGCCAAGTTACTCACTGAACAACTGCAATGATTCATTTAACAACTATGGCAAGAAGGGTTCTGAACTTGTTCTGACCAAGGCTTCTGAGATTGTGATTATGCACATGTTTATTTTAAAAACAAGTCTTTGTTTTATTGCGGCGCTGGGAATTATTTTCATTCCCATCCAGTAATGAATCTCAAACAGTTACTTGAAATAAGCACCCACCTTTCTTTCCTGTGAAGTGCTGCCAATAACAGAACTATCAAATAAACTAGAATAAAAACCAACCAAAATACAAAGAGCTTCAAGAATGAGTCTGGACTGAACGAATGGCTTTGCTTCCTGCAAAGGTGTCGTCCTCTTGGCCTGTCCTTTATCCCTTATGGGAGGAGCAACCACCTCCCAGCCTTACTCCTGAGTCGCCCCTTTTGTCTCAGCTGCTCTCGCCTTCTAGCAGCTCTGTGCACACGCGCACTGGGAACAGGCTCCCCTGGGTCCTCTGCCTTGCTGCTGCCAGACTCCGAAGGCTCCAGAGGCAGCACCCCACTCCCAGATAGTCCTGGGCCCATCTCTGCATTGGACACAGGACCCTTATCTGAATACTCCCCAGACTCCCTAACTGATCCTCATTCTTCCCCACTGTCCAATTCCGCTGCCGACTGCACCGGCTGCCGGCAAACCACTACAAAACTGGAGCAAAACTCACCCAACAAATGTCCCACTTACCATGATAAATTTTGGCTCAATTGTGGTCATAGGTTGAGGACTACCTGTATATATTTAGTCTGTATGTGTCTAAAATCTCTCTATCTCTCTATCTATCATTCATATCTATCTATCTATCTATCTATCTATCTATCTATCTATCTATCTATCTATCTATCTATCTATCTATCTATCTATCTATCTA
>BLBF01000074.1:7910484-7935643 GCA_015471245.1 Laticauda colubrina
TCCTTCCTTCCTTCCTTCCTTCCTTCCTTCCTTCCTTCCTTCCTTCCTTCCTTCCTTCCTTCCTTCCTTCCTTCCTTCCTCTGTCTCTGTCCTTCCCTCTCCTTCCTTTCCCTCTTCCTTTTTCCATGTTGCCTTCCTTTCCTCCCTCTGTCTCTCTCCTCCCTCCCTCCCTCCCCCAGCCTGACTGCCTGCCTCCACACACTTTATCCTAAAATATAATTGCTTGCCAAACTTTAGGCAACGTATTTCCCCAAAACTCCCCCTCCCAGCCTGACATTTCTGCAAGGGATGAAAGGCAGGAAAGGCTGCAAAAACAGGGCCGCTTCTGGCTCTCCAGTTTCTATAGCTGCGAGCAGAAAGCAGGTTGGAACAGCCGCAGGAATAAGCTGGGGACAAAAGCTGGTTTGTGCTCACGGCCGTTAATCTCGGCTGCAACACAACTTCACAAGGTCTGATGCAAAGCCTGGACGGCGCCGAAGCGCGCTTGGAGCAGGCCTGGCTTGTGCCAAGGCTGAGTTCCTCCCTCCCTCCCTTTTTGCAGGCAGGGTCTTCAGTCCTTGCCTTGGACGTTTTTGCTGGTGCATTTCCCCCCCCCCTCTTTTTAATAACAAGACGTTTTACTGGACGTCCCAGGGATACCTGCAAACATCTGCCTGCTTCCTGGCTTCTTGAGAGCTGGTGGCTCATCCAACAAGCCAGCTGGTTGGTCCAGTCCAGGCTTTGTGGCTTTTTTCCCCTTTAAGAACCTGACATTGCTGAAGGAGCTTTTTACCTACCTGACATCAGTGCGCTGGCTGACTCCTTCCGCCAAGCCCAATTCACCTGGGAAGGGGGCAGAGAACTCACCGGTTGGGTTTCTGCCCTCCCTGGGAACGGATGGTGCATCTGGCTTGCATTGCTTGGGAGAGAGGCACCGAAAAGAGCTTTTGGGGGGTAGGGGGAAATGGGGATTTTAACAAGAAAAGCGACAAGAGAAAAATGGTTGTGCGAACCCGACCAGCAAGAGTGTTACACAGGGATGGCAGCTAGGAGGAGGAAGAGGATTGGGGTTGGAGATGTCCTGCAAACCATATGTTTCACCTGAGTAATTTGCGACATATGTGGATTTCAACTCCCAGAATCCCCCAGCCAGCATGCTGAAGTCTTCCCTTCTCCAGGCTACATACCTTTCATCTATTCCTCCTCATATTTCATTCTATACTATGGTAATTGTGTGGATGTGTGGACTTCAACTCCCAGAATCCCTGGCTGGGGAATTCTGGAAGTTGAAGCCCACCCATCTTGACGTTGCCATGGTTTTTAGATCTTCTCTTCTTTTCTGGATGTGTTCCTGGTGATCATTGTCCTTCATATTCCCTTGAAGCCATCATCACCTGTGAGATACACAAAGTCCTATGTTGGATGTGTTGTAGGAAACCAGCCTGACCATTATCAAACCAGGCTAGGTCTAAGAACCTAACCACAAGTGCTTCCTAACAAGGATGGGATCCCAACATTACCTGGTTAATCTTCTCAACTTTCTTGACTTTTAAGATAGGAGGACTCCAACTCCTAGAATTCCTCAGCCATCACCATGCTTGGACTTCAATTCCCAGAATCCCCTAGCCCGCACTCCTTAAGATGTGCAGACTTCAACTCCCAGCATTCCACATCCATCATGCTGCCTGGGGAATTCTGGGAGTTGAAGTCCTCACATCCTTAAAAAAAAAAAAAAAAAACCAACCCCAAGGTTGAAGAAACCCAGATTTAGAGGTACCCTAGAGGGAGAAGTTGTCTTGAATCCAACTCAATGGGGCCACGATAGACCACGTCCACGCCTGGAAAGCCCAGGGCCCTCCCTACCATCCCAACAGGGGTGGGTGGAAGGCCCCCAGGGCTGCTGAGAAGCAGATGGACATCAAAAGGGAGCAGGGCAGATTGGACAGGATGGAGGACGTGCTGGAAAGAAGGTTGTGTCGTCCCAGTCCTGTTCCCTCCCCACACCATCAGGGGGGAGAAGAAAACTCTGCCTTAGGACACAAAAACAGGCATCTGTCTCGGTGTTCCAGATCACGGCGGCCTCCGTTTCGGTCGGCCCGCAGCCCAGGCAGGCTCCCGGTTTTCCGAGGGAGCGAAAAAGGAAAATTGGCCATAAGCCAGCCATTAGCAATGGAAATTTCTTTTCCCACCCTAGTTGGCAGATTTCGCCAGACTTTCTCTCTCGCTCTCTTTCTTTCTTTCTCTTTTTCACCTCTTTCTCTTTTTCCCTCCGTCTCATTCTGTTTTTCTCTTTCTCTGTTTCTTTCTGACTTTCTTTCTCTCTCTTTCTGTATGCCTGTCTCTCTCTTTCTTTCTCTTTGTTTTTCTCTCTTGTTCTTTTTCCCTGTGCTTTTCTCTTTGTTTTTCTCTTTCTTTCTTTTTCTTTGTTTCTTTCTATTTCTTTCTCTTTCTTTCTGCCTTTCTCTCTCTCTTTCCCTCTTTGTCTGTCTGTTTTTCTTTCTCTTTCTGTTTCTTTCTGACTTTGTTTCTTTCTGACTTTCTGTCTCTTTCTTTCTATATGCCTGTCTCTTTCTTTATCTCTCTCTGTTTTTTCTCTTTTTCTTTTGCTTTCTTTCTGCCACTCTCCCCCCCCCCCCCGTGTGTGTGTGTTTGTGTGTCCCCTACCCAAGCCACATATTACTCCTCAAAACCTTGCTTGGAAAATGCCAGACTTTTCCTCTTTTTTTCCTCTTTTTTCTGCCTCTGCCTGTTTGCCAGCAGATAGGGACATGGGAGACAGGCTGTGAAAATAACAAGCCTAGTTTAATTGAGGTTTCTTCCCCTGTTGATCCAGTGGCCAGAACAAGCCTTTTTAAAAGAAGACATTAAAAAAAAAATACTTTTACTTAATTCTGGAGGTCCCCAATTGTGATGCAGAGCCTGGCGGTAGGAGTGGGGGTTTTTTTTGTCCTTTACTGGGTGGGGGTGGGGGGAATGTTTAATTATGTAAAGGGGGAGAGAGAAAAGGAATCAAATCTTCTTCCTTCTCACCTATTGAAAAGACCTGCTTGGGAAAGAGAGGTGAGGAAACAGAAGATGGCACCATCAACCAAGGGTTCAAGGGTTTTAATCAGCTCATTGCCAGCAGAAGTTGATTTTAGTTGATTTTGTAAATAAGCCTACAGAAAAGAAACAATAGTAATGAGTTTACTTTATGTATCAGTGGTCATCCATCCATGTCTGATGGTCACATCTATCTGCCTATCTACCTACCTATCTATTCATCCATCTATCTATCTAATCTTCTTCCTCCACACGTATCCAGTTTCTTAGCGATTATAATCTAGTCTAGTGAAAAGAAGGACTATGGGTGACATGATGGTGCTCTTCCAATATTTTAGGGGCTGCCCCAAATATTCTCCAAAGCACCTGAAGGCAGGACAAGAAGCAACAGATAGAAACAAATCAAGGAGAGAAACAACCTAGAGAGAAATTTCCTGACAGTGAGAACAATTAATCTGGAATGAAGTTGTGGGGCTGCATCACTGGAGGTTTTAAGAAGAGCCTGGATATCCATTTGTCTGAAATGTTATAGGGTCTCTCCTGCTCAAGCAGAGGGTTAGACCAGAAGATCTCTACGGTCCCTTCCAACTCTGTTATTCTGTTATTGATGGTGAGACTGAACTCTTTAAAAGAATTTGCTTCCCAATATCTCAAAATATTTTACTTTATTATCATTTTATTATTATTACCATTATCCACAAGATCATCCTTAACAAAGCTTTGAATAAAATTCCTCTAATGTCATTAGGGCTGGTTTTCCTCTCTGCTACCATAGAAATGAAAATTCAAACCATCCCTGGACAAGAGAAAGTGGTCAGGGCCAAAAGAAAAAAAAAAAAGAAAGTGGAGTAAGAACAAGAATTAAGATGAGCTTTTAAAAAATCCTTCCATCAATTTTTCACCATCAAGACCTGGAGTGACATGATAGCAATCATCTGTTATTTGAGGGGCGTCACAATGAAGGCAAGAAGTAACAGAAGGATCTTCCAACTTTTGTTATTCTGTATTCTGTATTTCTGGAGTGGCTCAGTCCGAGTCCAACTTCATTACGATTGCAAAATTCAAAATAACCAGCAGAGGTCAGCAAAGAGGCACCCAAAATCTAATTCTTGGCTGCCATCCAGTGGCTGTCTGTAATTTTACAGCTGTGATTTGAGAGCCTTTTAGATCCCACAAGGGAACCTGGAGTATCTGTTGGGCCACCCCAAATCTCTGCAGAGGTTCCAGATAATCATTGAAGCTGTTTCCTCCAGCCAGCCTCCGAGATCAATTGCTCAGCGCCTGCCCCATGGTGGGGAGGGACAAGACAGGGAAGAGAGAGAAAATTTGTCCACCTCGTGGTTCTCCTAATCTTCCTCTAGCTGGAGAAACACAACAACTGTTTTGTATTTATCTGGTTGCTGGGAATTCACATGGGATGCGTTTGCAGACTGATAGGTTTGGATGATTTGTGTGAAAAGCATGTGCCAAAAACCCCATAGTAAATCTACCAAGAAGTATTGGAGGTTGCCCCACTCCACCCCAGATTTAATTTGGGGACAGTCCTTCATCTGCTGGATGCTGGGTCTCCCCCCCCCCAAAACACACACACACACACAAACTTTGTTGTTTTTTTTCTTCTTTTCCTTTCAATCAGAAAATCAGAATGGTCGATGCTACAGGCTTCAGCACAGGGATTCGGTCTTGCTGGCTCTTCGGCTCGCCCTTGGAGTGTGAGGAAGGGAGGGGTGGGAAGGAAGAGAATTGGAAGCCGAGGACCAAAAATAACAACCTGGCACGGATGGCTGAGACTGGGGATGGCCGATGGGTCTCTTGGAGAGGAAGTGGAGCAGGGTGTGCATTCCCCCATCAAAAGACCCTGTGAAACAACAGAAGATGGGAGGAAAGGGCGGTGTGTGTGTGTGTGTGTGTGTGTGTGTGTGTGTGTGTGTGATTATAGTGTTATTATTTTTACAATTGTCACATTTGGTGTTCAAGTTTTGCCCAGCCTGTTGGTTTTGGCTGGGGAGAAGAGAACAGGAAAAAGGGGCCGGGGAGGGGGGGACTGGAGGGTTTGGGGGCTCAGGCCAAGCTGGAGGAGAAGTGAATTTGAGGAAGGGGTCAAGCATATGGTGGGAAGGTGGCCAGAGAACAGGAAGGCAGGGCAAAGGTCATCTATACCCCCCCACACACACACTCTGGGTGAGGAAAACTCCTGGTGTTGACTAAAGGCAAGGGAGATGGGTGGCTGCCTAAATCCGCTCCTTTTCTTTTTTTCCTTCCTCTTTCACCTAGTGAAAATGAGTTTAGCCTCAGGGATACAACGCAACCTATCTCCTGCCCATAACACAGTCTTTCCAGCTGTTCCAAGAAGGCTCCCCATCCATTTGCACTGTTCAGATGACCCTGAGGGCACAGATAAACCTCCAAGTGGCCTCAACAACTCACAAAAAGAGTATGAATGACCAGAGGATTGCAAGGAATATAAATCCTTCCACTTTCCACCATTCCACCAGAACTGAAGAAGCTTCATGGATGAGAAGCGAAACTCCTTCAAGGGAAAAATGAAGTCCAGTGGCCTTTTGGGGAGGGAAAAAAAATCTCCGGGACAATTGCAGGGATTCTCTTTGCAACTGTGCCAAGAACATTTGTAAAATGGGGCAAGACTCACTTAACGACTGTCTTGCTTAGCGACAGAAATTATTTGGGGAGCTCAATTGTGATCGTAATTCAAGGATTACCTGTACTCACAACTCCTGGAGCTCCGTCGCTGTAGGTTTTCAAGAAAAGATTGGATGTCCATTTGTCTGGGACTGAATAAGGCATCTTGAACTAAATCTCCAATCTCCAACTAATCTCTCCTTGATTAGTTTCCATCCATTTTTTCCTTGTCCTGCCTTCTGGTGCTTTGAAAAATAAGGTGACCCCTTCTTCTTTGTGGCAGCCCCTCAAATATTGGAAGACTGCCACCATGTAGTCACCCCTCATCCTACTTTTCTGTAGACTAGCCAAACCCAAATCCTGCCAACCGTTTTAGTCTCCAGGTCTTTAATCGTCCTAGTTGCTCTTCTTTGCACTTTTTCCAAAGTCTCAATCTCTTTTTTTGACAATTGGTGGTGACCAAAACTGGATGCGGTATTTCAGGCGTGGTCTTCCCAAGGCGGTAGTCATACTTCAGGTGATTTTGATTCGATGCCTCTGTTCATACAAACAAGGATCGCTATCAGCTTTTCATCAGTTGAAGTTGGAGAACTTTGCCCACTTGCATGCTTACGCCAGAGACCCAACCCAGCCCAGCGTTTGGGCGTCGTGTGAAGCCAACTCAAATCAAGGAAAAACCAACTGGAGTTTCCTTCCTTCCTTCCATCCTTGCTGGCTCCCTTGTCTTGGAACTGAGATTTGAAAGCAAGCCTAGCCAAAACCATTGCAACACTGTCCCCTTGTGGCCAAAGGCGGATACTGCATGATCCACGGGTACTGCGGGTACTCCAAACTTAACAAGCTTGGCTGGGTTCACACAACCTATTTCCCCACCCCTCCCTCCCCACCAGAGTCCCATAATCCACAGAGCCCAGAATGCCCTCCATCTCGGCCATCCACCTCTCTTCCTTTTGATTGGCTAGCATCTTGACGGGCAAGTTCCATGACCGGTATTTTGCCAACCGATTCCCTTTTATGCAGCAACACCACCTTCACCTCCCCTTCATACGAAGGTAAACATGTTTTTACTTCCTATTATTTCGACCCCAGGCAAACAGGTTCTGTTCCCAGAAGGGCTGCATTCAGACAACCACTTTGGTCCACATACGGCAAACCTTTCAGGTCCTCCTTGCGAGAGACAGTTTCTCAACACAGCTGAAACTATGGTTTTACACTGTTTTTTTAATTGATATATTCACATCCTTTTACAACTCAGGTGTGTTTCATCTTCCTATTTCGCCCATCCCACCTTCCTGTAAAGTAGACTGGGTGGAAAGAGAGGAACTGTCCCAAAGTCACCATGTTATCGGGTCTTCTGCTTGAGCAGGGGTTGGGCTAGAAGACCTCTAAGGTCCCTTCCATTACTGTTATTCTGCAATTCTGTTTAAATCCTAAGTCTGTTCAGGCATATCAAGAAGTCCTTTTCTAAAGTTACCTGCATGCAACATCCAGAACCTGGGTTCTGAATTATCTTGTATTATTATCTTGTATTATTATTGTTGTTGTTGTTTATTGATTAGCCTGTAGGTTATATCAACATTCAAGGTTCAAACACGTTATTTTGTTCCCAATAAAATCCCATACAAACAATTCAAATAAAGAATCAGGTAAAATACAATTGTTATAGGATAAAAAACAATTTAACACATAAATAGGTAAAATAGAATAAAATGACATAAAATTATATTTCTCTATTTGTCAAATAAATGACTGTAAACTATCAACCAATCCTGGGCTGGTTTGGTAGCAAGTGCTCAGCTAATACACCGCTCCCCACACACACCTCCTTTATCCAGATTTAATAATATTTAAAAGTTGAGCTAGATTTCAATCAGTGTTTCTCAAACTTGATTTCTGTAAAACACATGGACTTCAACTCCCAGAATACCCCAGCCAGTATGGGGTGGACTTCTATAAAGGAGGAGGGAAATGAGCAGAATGAGGAATTCTGGGAGTTGAAGTCCACAAGTCTTAAAGAGGCAAAGTTTGAGAAACACTGAATCTAAATGTTAACTTTTAATTAATATCGTTTCTGTAAACGGCACTTATTAATCTATTTTCCCCCCTGATTTTATTATCACTGGGATATTTGAAGTTGTACTTTATCCTACCTTCTAATTATTGGACCCTGTTGATGTGTCTAAAGCTCTGTTAACAAAACCCAGTGCCTGTGTTTGAACAATTTTCTCTGTTCAATCCAATAATATTAAACTCAGCTAACCTATCATTCCCGGCTTGGTTTTAGTTGGCTGCACGGGGCAAACCCACCTCCCCAAAACACCCACCTGGATCCAGATGTTGCTGGTTTGCCTAATTCATTTGCAACAACTTTTATTTTCCTCAATATTTGCTTGACTCACTTGCAACAATTTTTGTTTGATAAACACCCGACCTGTTTTTGTTTGATAAACACCTGTAGCATTTTTTAAAGTATCATTCAGTTATGAAAAAAGTTCCATTTTTTTCACACACACACACACACACACACACCCTTTTTTTATTTGCCAGGCCTAAGTTAGCTAAACGAAGAACCACCTCAAAAGGCCCTCTCACCATCCTGCTTCAGAATGGCAGAGTAACAGGGTGGGAAGGGTCCTTGGAGGTCAGCTAGCCCAACCCCCTGCTCAATGAGGAGACCTGTTAACCATCCCGATTTGCTAGAAGTTTCACCCCCTCCGGCTTGCGCTAAACCCGGGTTCCCGATGCCCAAACCAGGGCTGACCTTCTTGGCATCCCGCGCTTGGAAGAAGGCGATCCCAGCCTTCTTTCTTTTGCCCAACCGAGCGCCCTCGGGCACCCGGGCAAAGGATGCGCTTCCCGGAGCGCCTGGGCGCGCTCGGCGCTGCCCGGACCCCGGTGGCGCAGTCCTTTGTGACGCCAGGGCTGTTGCGCACGGCCAGCCGCGCGATCCTTGCGCTCGGTGGCTCCCTTCCTCCTCCTCCTCCTCCCGGGCAGCGAAGGAAATTGCGTGCCGCGGAGGAGGAGACTGGCCGGTCCAATGCGCAGTGCCGGAGCGCGCCGGAGAGGAGAGGTCCCCGCGGGCGGAGCGTCGGCCGGGGGAGACGCCGTGCCAAGCGGCCAGGGCAGCGCGGGGGAGCGGACCTGCTTCCCGCAGCTGCCCCGGCCGCTCTCCGGGCGGTGAGTTCCCACGGGAAAGGGGCGCTTCGGAAGCGGAGCGACTCCGGAGCAGGAGAAGAGGAACCGGGAGCTCCGAGGCGGCTTTGCTTGCCTCTCCACGTGGCCGGCGCTGGGAGGGGCGCGCGGGTGGGGTGTCTCCTTCGTTGTCCTGCAGGGGGAGGAAAGACCCCCCCCCTTCTCTTCTCCCCTCCCCCTTTGCGCTTCTAAATTGGGGTCGGATTTAATCCATGCGCCCCAGTTTGGCAAATCCACGCTGCTGGTAGTTGTCTGGTTTTTTGCTATGCCTGGGTTGAAAGGGCGGCCGGGGGGGGGGGTGTCGCTACCCCCTTTGCCTTGCCCGGCACCCCCCCCCCCCCCCCCCCCCCCCGTCGCGTCGACCCGCCCTCCAACACGGCGACAGAGCAGCCGGACCGAGTTCACACGTTTTGTCTTCACACGGAAGCCTGGCACAGCCTCAGATACCGCGTTGCGCTCCATCCTTGGGTTGGGATGGTATGATAGGCAGTGCTTATGCAGCCCCTTCTCCGTCTTGGGGCTGACCCACTGGCTACCCCAGCCCCATTTCCCCCTGGTCCCAGCCTTGTTAAGTCGGTTATTTTTGTTAATACGATACTAGGCCAGGATCTTTAACCAGGGTTTGTTTTGAATAAAGGATAAGTCTTGTACTAAGAAACAGTTAAATCTCAAACATGGCAATGGGTTACAGGAGACTATTTGAATTTGGTCTGAAATAGTATAGGATCTCCTGCTTGAGCAGGGTGGTGGGCTAGATGACCTCCAAGGTCCCTCTCAGCTCTATTCTGATTCTCCTTCATTTGCTCTGTTGGAGAGAAAAAGAGTACAGGGTAGGTTAGGATTTGAACTAAAACCAGGGTTATATTAAACCGCGTTCAGGCCTAGTGCAAATTCCTTGCCCCGCAACAAATGACTGTTTTATACATGGTGTTAAAAGCATTACATCTCTTTAACTTGAATTTACCCGTTGTGTGAACACGTCTGTTGTGCTGGCTCAACCCTACTTTAGAGTTTTGTGTGAAGGTGGCTTTTAAATAATCACACCCTGGGAGAAGCTGCCAAGCCTTGTGCATCTTCGGGCTCATTTACACAACCATGCCTTGCTCAAGAAACAGATTTACGGAAGAAAGGAACCTCTTGACTAGCATTAAAACCGGCTCCATTCGCACCCTCGGCGTAATTGTGGCTCAGAACCCAGATAGATAAAACTGAGTTAACAAACCTGGCACTATGGGAGACATGCACCCAACCATCGTGGCTTAGCTTGGGGTACGTACAAACTGGGTTGCTTGGCAAACCCTGGTTGAAAACCCCTGGTTTAGTGTTTGGCGTGAATGCTGCTAACCTGGCTTGTTAATGCTTGCTTTGCAGGGCTGTTAATTCAGTATGGTCTTACAGGGGGAGGACATTGGCGTGGCCCTCAGCCTGTTTCCATAATTGGGCATGGAATGGCATCTCTCCCAAGGAATGTATATATTTAGTCCCAAGGCCCGTCCGTCTTGGTCGCACATATTTTGGCAGTTACAAACACAGCCTGCATTCTACACCTGTTGGTTTTGTACACAGTGCACAGCCCATAAGCCCCAGCCTTCACACACCCCTTCTCTCCCAAAATTCCCCGAACAGAGCTTATGCAGAGATCTAGATCAGAAGAAACGAAATGTGATTTCGACAGCTTTGGTTCCATTGCATTCAGCCCTAATGGTTTTAAAAAGCAAATTAAATTCCTTGGGGAACAACAGATCAACCCGTGGTTATGAAGAAGGGCACGATTTATTTCGGCTATTCCTACCTAAGGGGCTTGCTAATCAATTAAAAACATTAAAAAAAGAAACAGCTTGGAAAGTTACTCAAAAAAAGTCAGATAGAGGAAAAACCGCAGACCGTTGTCATTTTGTTTTAATATTTAGAATTTAGAATAAGAGAGTTGGAAGGGACCAGTGGTGGGATTCAATTTTTTTTTTTACTACCGGTTCTGTGGGCATGGTGTGACTTGGTAGGCATGGCAGGGGAAAGAAACTGTAAAATCCCCCTTCCCTCCCCACCCCACTAACCTGCTTTCCAGCTCCGTTCTCCTGTGCAGGGCAACCAAAGAAGACCCAGCCGATGAGCTGGGACTCAATGGGAGGCAGAGAATAGAAGGGGTTGGCGGGGCCAGTCAGAGGTGGGATTGGCTGGTTCTCCGAACTGTTGAAAATTTCCGCTACCAGAACCGGTCAGAACCTGCTGAATAGCACCTCTGGAAGGGACCCTTGAGGTCTTCTAGTCCAACCCCTAGGCAGGAAACCCTACACCACTTCAGACAAATGATATCACTGAATATCAGCTGTTGGGGAGGTAGAGGGGAGAAGGGGAAGGGAGAAGCATTGGATTTGGACCAAGGTTGGATAAAATTAAGGGAACCCCGGCTCTTCAGGGGCTGAAAACCGCAGCTAAATTTCTTGGCAAGACAAAAGATAAAAATAGGAACTGCTGGCAAGAATGAGAGGGTTCGGCCCATAACCAAAACCAAATGGGGACTGCCCCCCCCCCCCCCAACTCAGCTCTGCTGATTGATGACCCGTCACAAAGATTTGGTTGACGGAGTGACCTCCCCCAAACTCGACACCTTGGGACATGGGGTGCGAATCCTGTGGCTGGAGTTTTTTTTTTTTTTTTAGGGGAGGGAATGTTTCGCACCTAAAACCAGAGGAAGTTGCATTTTACCCGACTTTAGAATGAATTGGGCTGTTTTTGTTGTTGTTTTTTTAACCTCTTCTCCTGCTTCTCTTCCTCCCCTTTTTTAAAAAAGGGGAAAACTCAACCAGCAGCAGAAACCCGCCTGGCTTTTTTGGAGGAAAACCAAAACCACAACCATGGCCAGCGACGTGGTGGAAGATGAGCTAGAATTCTATTCCAAGGCCGAAAAATATTGGAGGGACGTCCCCCCCACTGTGGATGGGATGCTGGGAGGCTACGGGCATATTTCAAGTATCGACATTAGCAGCTCCAGAAAATTTTTACACCGGTTTTTGAGGGTGAGAAGATTTTGCCTAAGGGGGGGACCCCCTGTGCCCCCCATTTCTATTTCTCTTTTTCCATCATTCTCTTATTTCTCTTTCCTCTGTCTTTCTCTCTCATTTCTATTTCTCTTTTTTCTCTCTATCTCTTTCTCTTATTTGTATTTCTTCTCTCTTTCCCTTTCTCTCAAACAAACACACAGTATTTTGCAAGGAAGATTGTCACTGTTGTGCAGTACTCCAGAGAAGTGTCTCTCTCTCTCCCCCCTCGACCCCTCTTAGCAAAAGGGCCTTTATTCCAGTATTTCTCAGCCTTGGCCACTTTTTAGATGGGCGGATGACTGGAAGGGTAAAAACGTTGCTTGCTTTTGAGGGTCATGTTTCTAGCCCTCATGGACTTTTTTTGTGTTTGTCTAGGACGGGCCAAACAGGACCGGCACAGCCTTGGCCTTAGACTGTGGCGCTGGCATCGGACGGATCACGAAACGTCTGTTACTGCCTCTTTTCAAATCTGTGGACATGGTGGACGTGACGGAAGATTTCTTGAACAAAGCCAAGACGTACCTCGGGACTGAAGGCCAACGGGTCCGAAATTACTTCTGTTGTGGGTTGCAAGACTTCAGCCCCGAGCCTAACACTTACGACGTTATTTGGATTCAGTGGGTAATTGGTATGTGTCGCTCACAGGAGTTTCCAATTTCATAAGGGCAAAATTCTGTTGATGCAGCTTTAGAGAACAGTCAGATCAGAGACGGCATCGCCCTGAGCTGCATAAGGGGCAGGGAAAGGAACTCGGAAAGGAATCCTCCCTAGTTTCTCAGGCTGTAAAAGAGACGGTGGGCGACTTGCACCTTTGGGTTTGCAAGGTTGTGTTAATAATGTAGCTTCAGAGAAGAGTCAGATAAGAGACAGCATAGCCCTGAGCTGCATAAGGGATAGAAAAAAAGAGACCCACCCTAGTTTCTCAGCCTGTAAAGGAGACGGTGGGCGATTTGTACCTTCAGACTTCCAAGACTCTGTCAATGTAGCCTTGCCAATAAAATAGAATTATGTTTGCCATGGACTCTACCTGGCAAGACTTGATCCCCTTGGATCCCACAAGGCTCTCACGTGGCCGTTTCTCCTTCCCCAACAGGACACCTGACAGACGAGCATCTCTTACACTTCCTGCAACGGTGTCGCCTGGGGCTCCGCCCCAACGGCATCATCATCATTAAGGACAACATGGCCCAAGAAGGGGTCATCATGGACGAAGTGGACAGTAGTGTCTGCCGGGACCTGGAGGTGGTTTGTAAGATCATCCGCCATGCTGGGCTGAGCCTTCTGGCCCAGGAGAAACAGGAGAATTTTCCAGACGAGATCTATCACGTCTATACCTTAGCCATGAGGTGAAGGAGATCCGGGAAGCCGTCCCATGGTGCTCCGGGACAAACCATGGTTTCCAGCGGCCCAGGAGGAAAGGGCAAAGAGGCGAGATCAGCTGGGGGAGGGGTCTCAAAAGGTGGGGAGCAGGGAGGGAAATAAGGTGGTTGTGTCCCTGGGCAGTAAAACGGACTGGGACAGGGGAAGTAAAGGTAAGCCCAATTGTAGTGTCTGATGTTGGTTTGTTATGATGGTTGGAAAAAAGAAAAAAAAGATCAGAAGAATACACCTGGTACGATGCAGGCAAGTTGCAGAATTGAATCTTTAGAATCTGCCATTACGGCTTGTTTGAGTTTCTTTTGCTCCCATCTTTCAGCAAAAATGACCCCCCCCCCCCAAAAAAAAAAATTTCCCCAGATGGGTTTAAGAACAATCCTGCATTTCCAAGCAATTCAACATGACCCAAGAGGAAAGCAGGATGGGAAGGGGAAGAGGAAAAAGTAAGCAGGCTGCATTTTTTGCTTTGCAATTTTTTTAAAAAATTGCTTTTTTTTAAATTCACGGCCAATTAAAATGATAGAACAGCTGCCTTGGATATAAAGAACTGCAGTTTGAAAATCCTGAATTGAGCTGAGCATCTTAAATTGGGTAAGTTTGTCCCACTGAGCAACATAAATTTGAGGACCAATTGTTATAAGTCAATGACTCCCTGTTTGTAAAGTCAATGAGGAAGACAGCGGGATGTCAAAAATTTATGATCACAACATTGGGCTGCTATGATTTGGCTAACAATGGCAACTAGGATTCTGGAACTAGAGAATTTGGCAACTAGAGATTTCTGGAACTGGGTCTAGAGAAAAGAAGGACTTAAAGTGACATGATAGCAGTGTTCCAATATTTGAGGGTCTGCCACAAAGAAGAGGGGGTCAAGCTATACTCCAAAGCACCTGACAAGAAGCAACAGATGGAAGCTAATCAAAGAGAGAAGCAAATTAAAACTAAGAAATTTCTGACAGTGAAAATAATCAACCAGTGGAACGGCTTCCCTCCAGAAGTTGTGGTTGCTTCACACAACTGTTGCAGCATCCCCATAGTCACATCATCAAAATTCGGATTCTTGGCAACTGGTTCACATGACTATGTGACTACATGACTATGACAGTTGCAGTGTTTTGACAAGTAAAAGTTGAAAGGGAAGCCAGATTCACGTAATGGCATTACCAACAGAACAACTGCAGTGATTTACTTAACACCTCTGTCAAGAAAGGTCGTAAAATGGGGCAAAACTCACAACTGTCTCACTTGGCAACATAAATTTGGGGGCCAATTGTTGTAAGTCAGGGACTAGCTGTAAAGTCAATGGGGAAGACAGCGGGATGTCAAAAATATCACATAACAGTGGGATGCTATGATTTGGCTAACAATGGCAACTAGGATTTCTGGAACTACAAGTGTAAGTTACTCAACTCATATGATGTCACGTGGTGTGACTCGCTTAGCAGCGAAGATTTCCCAGTCCCAATTACCAGTAAGTAATTAAGTTATCGGTAAGCAAGGACTACCTGTAATAAGATTTATCACAAAGTGGAACGATGTTTTTATCCATAGCATGACAATATGTGAAGAGTGTAGGCATGTTCTTTTAATCGGCATTCCTGTCTTGACTGTGGATGGTTCAGTAGGGCTCCTACATAAGCCTACACAACCTCACAATCCTTTGACACAAGAGGGACAAATTCGTCCTTCTGCTGGTTACACAACTCCAGAAAGGATTTTCTCCGCCAGTTCAGCTGCTGTGGGGATGTGATTCTGTTGCAACATCTAGCTGCCCCCCCCCGCTCCCACATACCCACCACTGGAAAGTGCTGCCGCAGACACGGTATATACACCACATCGTCGGCTGTTGAACATTGATCGGAGATCTTGCTGTTTGTGTGCTGGTCCACTAGCAACGAGGAGATCCAGGATACCAAATATCTGAGGTCCACTTCTCCTTCCAGGAGGTCACACCTGCTCCAGAGATGCGCTCGGATCTATGAGGAGGTATCTCTTCAAGCGGTTGGGCAGAGGGAGGGCCTTCACCTTGACGTCTACGGGCCAAGGTTGGAGAAACTGCCGCAGGTAGACTCGGCACAGGTGCTTCAAGGTAGGCGGGGTGTTCTCCAGCTGCTTCAGCTTCCCGAAAAGTGCCTGGATCTTGTCTTGGTGGTAGCGGCAGTGGCTCAGGTCGATCTGGAAGTTGCTGGGCAGCTTGACCACCGGGCCGCTGGCCATCATCAGCTCCAGGGCAGTCTCGGCTTTCTGCAGCAAGTCGATGAAGAAGCTGTCATCCTCGGACTCACTGAGATGGGAGCAGAGGCGCTCAAAGATGATGTCAAAGCCAGACCAGCACGTGGGTCCGTGGAGGGAGCAGCTGTGCGAAGCCCCGGACTCCAGCAGGAAACGCAACAGCGGGAAATGCAGCCGGAAGCTCTTTAGGCAGAGGTGGGTGAGGGACTCGTAAGGCGGGCACTCGCTGGGGTTGGCGCCGTGCGCCATGAGCAGCTGTGTGGCCTGGAAGCAGAAGCGGTGGATCATCTTGGCCTCTTCGGCGTCGCTGCCCACCGTCTCGCCCAGCAGGAAGATGATGAAGGTGAAAACGGTGTCCCCGTCCTTGGTGGTGGCTTTGACATCTGCGCCTGGGGAGGCAGAGGGGAGATTTAGAAGAAGACTGGTAGAGTTTGCAAATTAAACATTTCTCAATCTCTTTTAAGTTTTGGACAGCTTACTAGTATATTTTGAGGGGCTCTTCAAGTTTTTGGAGAGCTTAAAAGTATATTTGAGGGGCTCTTAAGGTTTTGAACAGCTTACTAGTATATTTGAGGGGCTCTTAAGTTTTAGGACAGCTTACCAGTATGTTTGCTCCTATACAAAGAAGATGAGTCTAGCTATTCTCCAAAGCACCTGAAGGCAGGACAAGTAGCAACTGATGGAAACTAATCAAGGAGAGGAGCGACCTGGAACTAAACAGGAATTTCCTGACAGTTGAGAACAATTATTCAGTGGGACAGCTTGCCTCATGAAGTTGTGGGTGCTCTAACACTGGAGTTGTGCTTTTGTTACCTAGTTGGGTAATGAAACATCTGCAAACAAAACTGTTTGCCTCCAGAAGTTGTGGG
The DNA here is from genome assembly GCA_015471245.1 of Laticauda colubrina. Lineage (NCBI taxonomy): Eukaryota > Metazoa > Chordata > Lepidosauria > Squamata > Elapidae > Laticauda > Laticauda colubrina. The sequence goes on from BLBF01000074.1 coordinate 7,926,857, forward strand.
TGTTTCATTACAGGAGGTTTTTAAGAAGAGATTGGACAGCTGTTGGTCCAGAATGGTCTAGGTCGCCTGCCTGAGCAGGGGGTTGGACTAGAAGACCTCCAAGGTCCCTTTCAACCCTATTATTCTCTTATTTGTTTAGCCACGGATGTTCTGGTCCAACTGTGGCCTTAAGTCTACTTGTCCTTCTTCACCCTCCCGTCACTAAATTGGGGCAATTCTCTTCATCTTTGAATGAGATTTTAGAAGCAAATTCTCATCCTCCAGGTTGAGAACTGGCAAAAGGAAAAAACAAAATAACAAGCAACTTTTTCTGCATGGCAGAAAATCCTTTTTTCCCCCCCTTGCAGCCAAACTTGGAAATTCCTCAAAGTTCTGCTTGAAAACAGGGTAGAATTTGGGTTTCCCTCCCAAAATAGGCTTGAAGAAGGATGGACAGGAAGCAACTCACCTCCTTCCAACAAGAGGCGAATGTTTTCGATGTTGTGGATTTGAACCCCGTCGCTGCTGGCCAGCGCATGCAGCAAAGCGGTCTTTCCTGAACGGAAGGAGAGAGGGATTAGAGGAAGAGTGGAAGAGGAAAGGAAGGACAAGCCAAGAAGCCCAATTCCACATTTCCTCAGATCTTCAGGACGTCCTTCAAGTCCCTGAATTCTTAGCGGTATCTCAATGCCAGGTGGGGAATTCTGGGATATGAATCCCTGGTGTCTGAAGGAAGGATTCCCGAAGAAGCTAGAATTGAACTGCTGTGGCTTCAGGCAGTGGTCGACCAACCAGTGGGCCGGGGACCACTGGTGGTCCATGAGAACATTTTGGTGTCCACAGAGAAATATCCCCCCCCCCCCAGCAATTAATCCAGGCTGTGGGAACACAAGGCTTGTGTCGCTTGCATTGAGAACAACATGAGGCAGTGAGAGGAGGGGAGAAAGGGCAGAAAGGGGAACTTGTCCCACGCGCCGCACATGCCTCATCCGGCCACCAGGCTGCTTCTTTCCACTTCTTTCTTCTTCTGTTTTTGGCTGCACGCAAGGGAAGCAGCAAAAGTCTTTCCGTCTCTCCTTCAAACTCTGCCAAAAATGAATCTTTGGGACCCTGCAAGACCTCCTGCTCCAAGAGGCTGTGCCGGTGCGGCAAGTCCCACAAAGACTCATTTCCAGCAGAGTTTGGGGGAGAGAAAGAAAAAACTTTTGCTGCTTCTGCTGCTTTCCTTGCATGAAGCCAAAAGTCTCCCCCTGAGAACATAGCTAGAAATGGTATCCTGCAATCCCAAATAAAGAACAATCGATCAGTAGGAATTTTCCTGCAGACTTTTTGGGGGGTTTTCCCAGGGTCTCTGGTCCGTGAAAGTTAAAATTATGAGTTTGGTGGTCCCTGAGGTCCAAAAGGTTGGCGACCCCTGGTTTAAGGAAACCAGAGGGGAAAAAAAGTAGAACCACTAACCATGTTTATCAGCAGCGTTGATATTGGCCCCGAGTTCTAGGAGACGCCGCAGACAAGGCAGGCGCTCTGGCTCTTCGCTGGCTAGATCCAGAGGGCTGCTTTCATGGATCTAAGAAGAATTGGAGAGATGGGAGGAATATTAAGAGTCCTGTTTCTTTCGACCTGAAATCGTTGCTTTTCCATTACATTTAACTCCTGTCTAAAATTATCCCCATGCAGACACATCCAATTAAACCCTGGAAGGAAGGCATTGAGCTGACGGGGCTTCTAACAAGGTGACCCCAAGCCAGCTAAGTCACCAGTTGTGCATTCACACAACCTCTTTAAACCTGTTTAATGAATCCATGGCAGGAAACGTCATAAAACGGGGTCTAAACTCCCTTAACTATTGTCTTGCTTAGCAGCAGAAACGTTGGAGTCCTTGTAAGTCGAGGGCTATCTGTCCTACCCATACATAAGAATCTGGTCAACCAATGGTTAAAAGCCAAATTGGCACCAGATAAAGAGTGAAAGGGAATTCAAGGTCTTGGGCTCTCTTATGGCTCCACGTTGACTTCAAGCTGATGACACATTTAACTCTGCCCTCCAACTCAGCTCAGTCATCTCCTACTCTTCCCCCAGTTCCACCCACTCGGCTTAGGGGGAAGGTGTCACTCCCTAAGTGGCTCCATTTGGGGAACTGATTTGACTTGTTTTAAGGGGACCCCAAGTCCCCATACAAAAGCACCCCATTTTGGAGAGGTTTTGCTGATTTTGCACTCCAGGGACAAAAATTACAAGGTGTTGCAGCCATGTATCATCCCTTCCCCTTTCTTCTCCCCCCCCCACCTCAAATGTGGGGTTACACTCACACACCCCATTGTTTTTTCCCCCATCGATATGGGGTACTGACAAGGAGAACTAGGACCCCAATCTTCTTAATCCACCCTCTCGGCCATGTCTGCATGATTTAGTCTTGCAAAACCTCAGAACCATCCCCCCCAAAAAAGTTTTAAGACACACACACACACACCAGATTTAGCTGGCTACAAACCCTGTCTCTACGGTTGATATCTGCACCACGCTGCACCAGGAGTTCAACCATATCCGGCTGGTTTCGTAACACCGCGATGTGCAAGGCAGTGTAATAGGTGACCGGATCTATGAAAAATAGAAAACGTTCATCAGAAAACAGTCAGTGCAAAACCCCAAACAGAGTTTTCTCCTTGTTAAGGAGGTTTTTAATCTCTGACTTCTCTGCTTTGGGCAAAAAGAAAAAAGAAAAAGCTATTTTTTTGAGTAGAATCCTTGGTGGTTTTCTTGCAGACGTTTCCTGACCCAATGAGGTAACATCCTCAGGGCTAGAAGGAAACCCCACTCCCTTCCAGCCCTGAGGATGTTACTTAGTTGGGTCATGAAACGTCTGCAAGAAAAACCAAGTTCAAAGCTGCTATATATAAACAGGGAGCAGGTCACACTCATTAGTCCTGATGATATAACCTCGTTGGGTCATGAAATGTCTTCAAGAAAAAAAAAAAAACAAGCTCAGAGAGCACTAAGGATCCTATATAGGCCTCCTCCTCTACGCACACCCTCCACCCTTCTAGCACTGATGACATTACCCAGCTGGGTAATAAAATGCCTGTTGGCAAACAACCAAGCTCAGAAAGATATTCTCTTCTACGTTTTTAGTCTTTTAAAAAGCCTTTTTTAAAAAAGTTATTCTTTTATAAAAGGCCAGCAGAGAGAAAAAAAAAATATGTGAAGGATATTCCTTTATTTTGGGGTATTCCTTCCCAATCTGCATCTGAACAGCTGTCCATTTTCTATTTAATTTTTTATGTTCTGCCTTGGATTGAGGAGACCGGCTGCACTCCCCTCCCCTTGTTTCCCCCCCACAACAACCTTGCAAGGTAGGCTGATCCAAAAGTCAAATTTCCAGGGTGGATGGTGGATGAGAACCTGAATTTTCTTCCCATCCTCTCTGCCCAAGTCCAAAATCTTAAATCGTGGACATCTCCTGGCACAACTGAAACCAAACTGAGCTGCGGTCCACGTGGCCCCCAGCTTTGGCTCAAGGGCTGACCGTGGCCCCTCGAGCCCCCTCCCAATTTTTAAAACATCTGCTGTCCTACCCTACAAGGCTGATGTTGCAAGAGCTGGCAGGAAGAAAACCTACCGTTCAGCACCGTCCCCCCACAATAGGAAAGCCAGCAGGGGAAGAAGCAGCCGGCCCCCCACTTCCTCCCCATCGCCCCCTCTACCCCGAATCAAAGACCCTTGAAAAGATCAGACAGATAGCCGGGAAGCCGCCATGTTGCTCTGGAGACGGTTGCCAGGCATGATGTCATCTGTAGGAGGAGCTTGGAACTCAGGAGGCGGAGCCTAAGGCTCACCTTGCCATTCTTAGCTGTGCATACCAACTGAGGGGCGGGGCCTGTGGACAAAGGGGGTGGAGCTAGAGGCTAGGAGGAGAAATACAGGCAATTGGGACTTGTGACCCAATTTTCAGACTTAGCCACCAGGATCAAAATTCGGACAGCCACTTTACTCCCACTTATGACGACCTCAGTGTCCTGGGAGCCACGCGATTCTACCCCCTTTTCGCGACTGCCCGACAAGTAAAATCAATGGGGAAGCCGGATTCCCTGAAGAACCCATGTTTCTTCACGTAACAGCTACAGAGATTCACTCAACAACCTGGGGCAAGGAGGGGGCTAAAAATGAGGCAAGATTCACTTAACGACAGGAATAGAAATTCTGGGCTCAATTATGGTCGTAAGTTGAGGATCACCTGTATTGGAGGCCCAAAAATGCTGGCTAAGCAAGTTACCTTTCCAGGCTAAAGACATTATATTGCAGGGGGACAGGGGGTGCTAGAGATCGGGGTTCAGCTTTGTAGCAGACCTGCCCTCCCCCCCATTTACCTGAGGGGGCAGCAGGAACCTGGTTCCCTGCAAAGCAATAATTGGAGTCCTTTCTTTGATTCGATCGATCCTGAGTCTGATATACATACATACATATATATATACATACACATACATACATACATACACACACACACACACACACATACACACACACTAAAAGTCCTCAACTTATGACTGTAATGAGGCCTGACTATTATGGTCATAAGTCATGACAGTTCCCCGTGAAACCAACACGATCTGATCACCCCCTTTTTTGCAATAGTTGTTGAGTGAACGCCGTGGTCATTAAGTGAACCAATGTTTGCTCGGGGGCATTTTTGCAACCATGCGGCTGCAGTAAATACGGGCCAAGATGCAATCACAGGAGGGGGCTGGCACCAAGTAATTAAGTACCTTTTTTTTGGGGGGGGGGGAAGCGGGGGCAGACGTAACTTGATCCAGTTGTAAGTCCGAGGATTACCAACATGGATCTTATCCCTTAAAATGACAACAGTAGCACAGCGACATCTACTGGTGAGAAACAGGCAATGCAATGATGAACGGTACTTGTTCCAAAGCAGCAGGTTGCAAATTTGAATTACAATCCTCTTTAGTGGCAGGACTGGGGTACCCAACTAAAGGAAGCCCTCCCTCACCTTCCCCTTCCAGGTTAAACACCTCCCAAAGTTTCCCCTCTCCCCTCAAATGAAACCAAGGCAAAAGAGGGGAGGCTGGCAAGCCCGACCTTCGAAGGTGATGTCCGCCCCATTGTGCAAAAGGACTTCAGCCGCTCGAACCAGCCCGAGCTCTGAGACCTTCAGCAGCGTGTAGCTCACACCTTCTTGGTAAAAAGCCGAATGGGATTCGCTTTCCAGAAGCTTCTGGAGAACCAGAAATTTGCTGTGGTCTTCGGCTGCAGACCTGGAGCTTTTCAAAATAGAGAAAAGACTGGATGAAAGCAAGGGCAGCTTCACAATCTTCCTATTACACAAATGAAGAGCCCGTTTTGGAAAACATGGACAAGAGGTAGGTAAGTAGGTAGGTAGGCAGCAATAGATAGATAGATAAGCAGACAGATGGAGATCTGTGAGCACAAAAGAAAGTATGTTAGCTTTTATATGAGGAAGTACAAAGTCTAACTTGGATGTAGCATGACAGCTAGTTCAGTTTAATGGTAAAGCTGTTAGCTTTGAAACCAGGAACTGAGTTCTAGTCCTACCTCAGCCATGAAAGCTGGCTGGGACTGACTTTGAGCCAGTCACACACACGGTCAGCCAAACCCACCTTCTTGTTGTAGGAGAAGGGAGGATTAAGTATGCTCACCATCTTAAAAGTAATAAAGATGGGAAATAAATAAGCAAAAAAAAAAAAACCAACATGTTTGTCTTAGGATGGTGAAGAAAGAATCCTTTTTTCCCCATTCTTTGTTGTTAAAAGCTGCTTACCTCTCTGGCAACTCCTGATTTTCAGGGTCTTGTAGTCCCAGAGACTCCAAGATCGCATCTACCAAAGGCTGATATTCGAAGATGATTCTACGGAAGCCATGAAGAAACGGCATTCTTTTCAATAATCATCCAGAAAGGACTCCTTCACGCCCAGCCCAATAGTTGCTTCACTCCAGCTTCTTCTTGGCCTGTTTCAAAATGAAAGCACATTGATTTTTATTCATCGAATCAATAAGAATCAGCTGAGGAAGCTACTGAAACCATGATCGGATGCCAAGGGAAAGGCTTCAAGTTTGATTTCAGGGCCATGTTTTACCTCTTGCCAATGCAAGAAAGGAGGAGGAGAGGAAGAGGAGATGGAGAAAGGAAGGAAGAGGAAAAGGAGGAAGAGTGGTGATGGAGGAAGAGGAGGAGATGGCAGAAGACAAGATGAAAGAGAAGTGGTGGAGGAGAAGGAGAAGGAGCCACACCCCTTTTCCCCTTTATGGCAGCCTGTTTTCTTCATTTAAAATTATGATTGATGGCCACGAGATTTTGGCCAACTCTCCACAGCTCCCATAAGATTCCAAGCAAGAATGCTGAAATCCTGCAAGATTTTGGGCAAGAACCTTCGAAATTTCAGGAAGGAGACGGCCAGATCTCATCAACGTTTGCCAGTTAACTTTGGCACGTAAAAACAACCTTCCGATGGTGCAGCATTTTGGGAGCATTTTTGTAAGGCAAGCTTGGGAACCGATCTCCTCCCTCCCAGACTAAAAACCATCCAAGAAAGATGGACAAAAGTGGGTTCAGAAACACAACCTAGTAGTTCCTTCAAGGTTCATCCTGAAGACCTTTCAACCAAGGATGGAGATCCTACCATCCAGTTCCAGGAGGAAGTCTTGGAAGGGGGCCCTGGAGATATTGTCTATGCAGGAGAACCCAAGATCATATCAATATGGGTTTTGGACCCTAACATCTCCTAGCCCTGGAGGTCAAAATGTTGACCAGATTTATGGCATAGAAGGCCATAGTTATCCTCCATGTTCCTAGTAGCTGCCCCCCCCCTCCCCCCAGAATTCTTTGATTCAACTGCCACCTCCAGAATCTGAGGCTGGTTTTGCTGGGACAGACCAAAAATTCAGGCAGGGAGGGGTGTAAGCCATATGCGTGGCATATGCTTGCGGTGAGACTAGAACTCACTGTCTCCTGGTGAGTGGCCCAAAGTCCCCCAGCTGGCTTTCACGCTGAAGACGGGACTAGAACTCACCACCTCCTGCTGGACTAAGATACCTTTTCTGCTCTGGTTCTCCTATCTCCCCATATGAGGATTAGAAGTCTGGAGGCAGCAGGAATTATGTCTGGCTAGTCGAATGGAAAGAAGGGCTAGAAGAGAAGGTGATAGCAGTCTAAGAAGAGAGTGGACATTCATTCGTCTGAAATGCTTGAGCAGCAGGTTGGACTAGATGATCGCCAAGGTCTCCCCCAACTCTGTCACAACTGTCCCGCAGTCCTCAAGACCATGTCCAGAAACCCAGAAGTTGGACCTTGGTAAATCGTGGCTTATATTTTCTTTCATTTTAAAAAGAGGATCTGTAACCCACCTACCCAAAAGGAAGTCAAAATAACAACGGGGGCAACGTAAGGCAACTGTTTGCAACAAGGGAGATTCGTGGAAGCCCCATTATTTATTTATTTATTTTTTAAAAAAAAGCAAACTTAAGCAAAATAGATTATCTTGGCATGCAGAAGGAGGGTGGAGAGAGGCTAATCGAAAAAGCCAGTTGTTTTTTAAGAGGCAGGGCAGGGACCTCACCCTCACACAAACCAACCTCAGTCCCCCTTATTTTGTAGAAATCCCCTTGGAGATGGTGAAGCTGTCAGAAGAATACATTAAATTAACCCAGTGGCAAGCAACCAGGAGGGATGAAGTGGAAACAAAGCAAATGGCAACAGCCACAAGAAAACAAATCCCATTTTCGGGAATGAATAAATAAAACTGAATGGCAACTCCAAGAGTAAATAAACTAACTTGTAGCAAGGATAAAAGACGGGGAGAATAAATTTTCTGCCTCTTTTTAATCTTTGGAGCAGGCCGTTTCTACCTTCCCCCTTCTTGTGCAATATTGCTAATTGTTATTGATATTATTTCTTGATCAATACAGACTTGATTAAAAAAAGCATAAAGACACTCCCTGGGAAGTAACCGAGATTAATATATTAAAATTCTACTTTCTCCTTTTTACGCGGCTATTTTTTTTCCAGATCACGCACTCGCCCGATTTACGACGGCTTTTAAAAGCTGCTTACTCGACAGTAACCAGCCACGGGTACCCTAAAGCTTTTATTTTTCTCGTTTCCTCCTTTGCAAACGTTTCTCTTTCTCTCTCTCTCTCTCTCTCTCTCTCTCTAGCGCTTCCTCCTCCGTTTTATTCCCTCCCGTTTGCAGAAAGAAGCTAAGCGGATGGAGGAGGAATAACGGATATGTTCCACTTTGCAATTTAGCCAACCCTCCAAAATTAAAATAAAATAAAATAAAAGTGACTTTATCTGTGTCTGCAAAGCCAGATTTCTCTCTTGGCAGCATCCTTCCCGCCGACCCTTTGCAAAACTCCAACTCTGATCCCTTGAAAATATTGCAGCGTGTTTTTTTACGCACCGTCTCGGATCAAAACCTCCGCAATGAGGTTTGCACTTCCAAAGCCAACCATTCACACGCGTTTCTCTTCTCCTTTCCCCCCCTTTTCTTTTTTTTTCGCATCCGGGAAAATACAGGAAGCGGAAAAGAGAGAGAGAGAAAAAAAAAAAAATGCAAGCACAGCTTTCGGTTGCAAAATTGCAGAAAGAAGATCGGTCCTGTTTTATCATGGGTTTTTTTTTCCTTATTCTTTTGCCCTCTGCAGGTTGGAAAGAGATTTCTGGCTGCTGAAAAACACCCGAGTTTCAGGTTCAAACGACCTCTAGAGGGAGCGCTTGGCTGGGAATATATCTATCTATCTATCTATCTATCTATCTATCTATCTATCTATCTATCTATC
>BLBF01000074.1:7965967-8000910 GCA_015471245.1 Laticauda colubrina
CTTCCTTCCTTCCTTCCTTCCTTCCTTCCTTCCTTCCTTCCTTCCTTTCCTTCCATCTGAATAGGCTCAAACGTGAACTGAGTGGTTGAAAGTACAGGTAGTCCTTGACTTACAACCATTGAGCCCAAATGTTCCGTTGCTAAGCAAGACAATTATTAAGTGAGTTTTGCCCCACCTTACAAACTTTCTTGCCCAATTTGTTAAGCAAATCATTGCGATTGTCCAGTTAGTCACAGAATAGTTAAGATAGTTCGAAACAAATTTCTCTGTGATGACCCAGCGTGGGATACAAAACAAACACAGTCACAGAAAACAGGTGAAGCCCCTTTTATTCCTTCACTTTGCTTCCAAGCTCCGAATATCTTTGACGGAAGACAAAAAAACTTCCACTCAGTTACATGAAGAAGAAAAAAAACAACACAAACCAGGCAAGAAAAGGGCTGGAGGATATCCATAGATAGATAACACACACTGGGAAGGACGCCAAACTCAGAGAGGAACTCTAAACTAGAGATATTTACACGCTTTGTTTCCAGCGTTTGCCAGTTTGCAGGTCCAAACTCTTATCCAGTTGTCACAGCTGCAGCCCATGAAGAGGATCCAAGGCCTTCTCCTCCCGAGGAGACCACGTCTCTCCCTTATCCTCTCCTCCCTGCATGCCCTGGGATGGAGAAGGGACGGGCCTGGGTCCTCCTCTGACTGCCCAGCCGGCCTCTGCCCTTCCCCAGCCTCCTCCCCAGCCTCCGGAGCCCCACTTCCACTCCCTGTCGGCTGTTCCTCCTCTCCCTCAGAGTCAGTCTCCACCAGGGGCATGACATTCTCACTTAGCAACATACATTTTTGGTTCCATTATGGCCGTACAGTGAGGACTGCCTGATGGTTTAAACAGTTGAATTTGGATCAGGTGACCCTGGGAATATTGCGCCACTCATTAAGAGCCAGTATCATTACGACAACCTATCATAAATCCCATTTTTCAGCGATGTCATAACTTCAAGCAGTCACTAAATGGTTGTAAGTTGAGGACCACCTATAAACACTTCCAAATGTTGACAGGAGGGAAGCATATTTTCATATCCATCTGCAGGAAAGAAAACAACTGAAAGCAAAGATTATTTTAAAGTGAGATTTTTTTTGATTGGTATCCTTTTCCATCGCTCCGGTGCCGTTTCCGGACAAAATTCTCAAAGGTCCTTTTGTGAAGGAATTTTTCAAAGCGGGCAAGATTTTTCTTTGCTTTCTTCTTTTTCCCATCTTCTTCTTTTTTTCTTCTTTTGCCACATCATAACTGCTCAAGCTTGACATATAGCAGAGGAATTCAGGGTAACTGGTACAAATCAGACAGCTGTCATAAAAGTATTCCAAATTTTAAAACCATCCCAAAATAAAGGGGTTTTTTCCCTCCCCCCCCCCCACCCTCCCTTAGAGACCAAATGGAAACCAGATGTTGGGGCAAAATGGCCAGCTCGGGTTTCAGAGGAGAATTTAAATGAAGGCGCAGCAGGATGGCCTTCTCTGGTGCGGAGTGTCCCTTCCCCCCCCCCCCAAAAAAAATCTAAATTTCGTGGGATTTGCTGGGATCCTAGAATGAGGTATTGTCAGGAGACATTTAAAAATATACGAAGCAGAGAAAGGAGGCCCAGAAGGGATTTGAAATAAGATGGGAATGAGTCTGAATATTGAGATCTGTTTTGACAGGAATGTAGGATGCTTTTCTGGTTAGAACATAGAAAAATAGACTTTGGAGATCATCTAGTCCAACCCCCTGCTTATGCAGGAGACCCTATGCTATTTCGGACAAATGACTGTCCAGTCTCTTCTTGAAAGCCTCAGTGATGGAGCAGCCACAAGTTCTGGAGATAAGTTGTTCTACTGATTAATTGACTTCACTGTCAGGAAAGGTTGTTTCTCTCCTTGATTAGTTTCCATCCATTTCTTTTTGTCTTGCCTTCTGGTGGTTTGGAAAATAAGTTGACTCCTTCTTCTTTGGGGCAGCCCCTCCGATATTAGAACACTGCAAAACCTTTGTCCTTACTAGACAGACGTACCTTTCTCCATTTTTCAGAGACAAACCATCTCGGTTAAAATTTAAAAAGCTTCATGAGATAAACCAATTCTTCTAAAATTCATGCACAAAATGAAAAAAAAAATAAAAATTATTTGCTTTCTCACTTTTTCTGCATGATGGAGAGAAAGATGGTGTTTCTTCTTTGATTTATTTGTTGTTGTTTTTTTATGCTGTCCATCTCTCCTACAAGGTGACTCCGGGCAGTTTACAAGTTATACAGTAAGTGGAAAAATAATTAAAATTCAAGTCAGTCCTTGACTTATAGCCACAAATGAGTTCCAAAGATCCATTGCTAAGCAAGACAGTTGTTAAGCATTTTACAACCTTGCTTAACCACAGTTGTTTTAGTCACACAGTTGTGAAGTAAATCTGGCTTTTCCATGGTCTTTGTTTGTCAGAAAGTTGCCCCCAGGACAATTTCGTCAGGTAACACTCCAACCATCATAAATATGAACCTAATTTTGGTCACGTGACCATAAGGATGCCGTGGTAACTTCACATGGTCATATGTTTGTAAGTTAAAGACTGCTTGTAGTCAATGAAACTAAATTGAGGCAAGAGAAAAGGATCAGTGGAATTCATGGAGGGAAAGGCTGGACTTGACGTCTCTTGCAGCTATGCAATGATTCCGGTCTGATGACCCATTTAATTCCCCCTTCCAGCTCTGCTACATAACCTCCCTGGCCCCTCTCTCTCTTCTGATCACAGGGCAGAGCTTGAGTCCGACCCACTCCTCCTCTAAACGGAAGAAGAAACAACGGAGGAACCGAACCACATTCAACAGCAGCCAACTCCAAGCTCTGGAGCGAGTCTTCGAAAGGACGCACTATCCAGATGCTTTCGTCCGAGAGGAGCTGGCCCGAAGGGTGAGCCTTAGTGAAGCCAGAGTCCAGGTGAGAGCGATTGGATTCATCTACAGGTAGCCCTCATGACCACAACTGGGACCAGTTGTTAAGTGAGTCACATCTGATTTTTATCCTCCTGCTCCTCCTCCCCCCCTCCACAAACCCTACTTCCTTCTAGCACTGGTGATGTTACCTAGTTGGGTCATGAAACATCTGCAAGAAAACAACCCAGCTCAGACCTACTGTATATAAATAGGGAGAAACCCCACACTCCCCTCTAGCATTGATGACGTTCCCTAGTTGGGTCATGAGACGTCTGCAGGAAAACCACCAGGCTCAGAGAGTACCCAGGACCCCACAATTCAACCCCGAGCTACAAATATTCTCCTTTATTGCTACCTGCGTTTTTCTTCCCCTCCAGGTCTGGTTTCAGAACCGAAGAGCAAAATTTCGCCGAAACGAGAGAGCAATGTTGGCCAACCGGTCAGTATCGCTCCTCAAATCCTACACTCAAGACACAGCCATCGAACAGCCCGTCGCTCCCCGGCCCACCACGCTCAGCCCCGACTATCTATCGTGGTCAAGCACCTCCCCCTACAGGTTGGTTCAAGCTCCTTTCCTTCCTCCCTCTCCCCCTCTCCCCATTCCTGCTTCTCAGGTTTCCCCAAGGCAATTCCTGCTCCAGGTTAGCTCCAATCGCAATGTTATGTTACCTTTCAACTCAAAGTGCTAACCAAACTGAGGAAGGGAAGGGAAATAGAGGCTCTATTGCTCTGTGGGCCAAGGAACACATTTCTTCTGGGGCAGAGGAGGAAAAGGGGGAAAACCTCTGAGCTAAAATTAGACTGGACTTCTTGGCTGCAAAAGAAAAGCAATGCCTTCTCTGCCTCCAGAGAGAGCAATCTGTTGCACGCCACCGGAACGCAAGGGCTGGAAATCGGTGCTTTTTATGCCTTTGCTAATTATCCTGTTGTTTAGGGCAGCCTCACCGCTGGGTTTTTTTTCTAGACCCCTTTGAAGGGATCCCTGGCCCCGACAGTCATCCTTTGAAAGGTTAATTTGCTCCACGCAAAAGTTTTCAATGTACATTTTTGAAATGCAAGCTCTCTTTTTTTATTTTATTTATTTTTATTTTATTTGGTTTGTCAATCGCTTACAAGATAGCAGGTATAAATATAAACATAGTTATGAATACATGAAATGGATACATATAAAGAAAAATATAAAAGAAACAATAGGACAGGGACGGTAGGCACGTTGGTGCGCTTATGCAGGGCCCCTAGAGACCTCTTAGGAAAGGGGGGAGGTCAATAGCGGACAGTCTAAGGTTAAAGTTTTTGGGGTTTGGGGAAGAAACCACAGAGTCAGGTAGAGGATTCCAGACATTGACCCCTCTGTGGCTGAAGTCCTATTTCCTGCCATCAAGTTTGGTGCGGTTTACCTTGAGTTTGTATCTATTGCATGCTCTTGTATTGTTGTGACTGAAGCTGAAGTAGTCATTGACAGGACATTGCAATGTGTAATTTTGTATACCATACTTCGATCGGACCGAAGGCGGCGTAGTTCTAGGTTTTCTAGGTCTAGAATTTCACTTTTTAACATATTGGCCACTGCTCATACATAACTTTTAGGAGGTATATATATTTTTTAATCTGCTTTTTTTTTAATGTCTCTGTTAATAACATCCTTAGGGACTGGAGGGTAAAGCATGCAAAGAACAGTTGCAGGAACTGGGCATGTCTAACCTAATGAAGAGAAGGACTAGGGGAGACATAATACTGAAAGTACCTTCCAATATTTGAGGGGCTGCCCCAAAGAAGAGGGAGTCAAGCTATTCTCCAAAGCACCAGAAGGCAGGAGAAGAAGCAACAGGTGGAAACCAATCAAGGAGAGAAGCAACCTGGAACTCAGGAGGAATTTCCTGACAGTGAGGACAATTAACCAGTGGAACAGTTTGCCACCAGAAGTTGTGGGTTCTTCATCACTGGAGGCTTTCAAGCAAAGACTAGACAGCCATTTCTCTGGAATGATACAGGTCTTCTGCTTGAGCAGAGGGTTGAATTAGAAGACCTCCAATGTCCCCTTCCAATACTGTTATTCTGCTGTTTAACAAAATAACAGAGTTGGAAAGGATCTTGAAGGTCTTTGCTTGTCAGACAACCTCAAAATGGGATCAAAATGACCCCAGGACACTGTAACTGTCATAAATCCATGCCAAGCGTCTGAATTTTGATCACGTGACCTTGGGGGATGCAGCAATGGTCATTAGTGTGAAAATGTCACTTTTTTTCAGTGCCATTGTAACTTTGAACAGTTGCTAACCAAAGACCTTTAGGCTGAGGACTAACTATATATCCTATCCTAACATTAGTAGAGTTGATTCTTCTCCAATGTTAAATGCTTTTTTTCTGTTGCTTCTCCTTTGTTCCTGTCTCCTTCTTCCCATCTCCTCTGCCTCTTCCAGCAACACAATGCCTTCATACGGTTCCAGTGCCCCCAACACCCCCACGCCGGGGGTCAACATGGCCAACAGTATTGCCAGCTTGCGCCTTAAAGCCAAAGAGTTCAGCCTCCACCAGAACCAGGTACCTACCGTGAACTGACGTGACCGTCCTTCCTTGGTTGTCCACAGCATCCCTGGCGATCTCCACCAATCAAGACATTGGAGATATTCATGGTCCATCAGAGCTCAAAACTCTTCCTCTGCCCACTAATGTCTCCTTCTCTTGAAGACCAAAGGAGAGAGCTTCCACCAACTTGAGAAATTTCTTGAAGCTCCCTTGGGCAGGAGGCAGCCTCTTCAAGATCTTGCTGGTGGACCATGCTGGTGGACCATAACTTCTTCAAGGAAGAGCAAATGATCCAGAAGATGTGGCCATCCAGAAATGAAGACATGGACCTCAGAGAACTTTCAGGTTAAGTTGAAAGCCTAAAGATCTAACTCTTCAAGAACACAGGCTTCAAGAACCCAAATATAATCTGATCACTGTATGGTCTTTTCAATCCTGATGATCTCCTCGCCCTTCCTTGCCTGGATATGGTGACTTTGGGGCCACTGAGATTTGGCATGAAGCAGTTTTTATTCCAAATTTACGTCTCTCCTGTACATGTTAGTTTGCGCATCTCTGCACGCGTGTCTAGGAAATTCATGGCCCTGCTTGGCTTTCAAACGATAACAGTGCTTGTTCTGATTCACCATGTGCCCCAAATGAATTCAGGGACTGGTTTGAAAGTGGGATGGCAGCTGATCGCCCACAGTCCTTGGATAAAACCAGCAAAGAGTTTGATTGCATGGCTGTGAGTCCTTTAGAACGGCAGTTTTTGCAACTTAAGCCAGGTTGCAAAACAAACATTTGTGGACGCTGCTTAAATCGGAGGCTGGATTTGCAACAGAGATTGAAAAAAGAGAAAAAAAGACACTGAATTTTAGTGGTGAAAGATGGGCAGCTGAGGAGGGGGGGGGCGATGTAGAAAAAAAACGGGGCTGGGGGCTGCAATTAAATCATTCCCCTTGCAATATCAGCTTTGCATTCCCATAACCCTTGCTCTGTTTTACTTCTCTCCAGCTTGGCTCAGCTGGGAGGGTGGTGGTGGAAGGAGGATACATATTAAGGGGGATTTTGCTGGGATTACATGTTGCCCCAAATTTGGGGTGGTTGTCATTCTGTGTCTGTCTTTGTGAGAAACATGTCACATTCCAGTAGGCTGGTTCATCCGTTTCCATTCCCATAAGATAGTCCTCAATGTATGGCCATCCGTTTCAAGCTGATGACGGGGCTGAAAAAAAGGTGACTTGTGACTTTTCACACAGTTGTGGTGTCCACATGATCATGGGATCAAAATTCGGACACTTGGCATGTGGTTTTTGGTCAGTCTCAGCATCCCAGGAACAGGTGCTCTCCATGCATGACCTTCCCAGACAGATTCAGACAAGCAGTGGGGAAGCCAGATTGATTTTACAACTGCATGATTCACTTAACAACCATGGCAAGATAGGTCATAAGATTGAAAATGTCTCATTGTACGGGCCCATCACTTGAGGGCTTGAAGCTCCAGTCCCAATTTTGGCCATAGGTTATTTCGATCTCCCAGAATCTCCCAATGAAAGGAATAGTCCAATTCCCCTTAATACCCCCCACCCCAATCAAAGGAGGATATGGCCCCTGATGACCCTGTTTCAAACAGGATCCCAAGTTTTGCTCTGGAAATTCCTTTCAGAATGGAACTTGTCGTGGAAAACTCAACCCTTGGAACAAATTGAGCTTGTTTCTTTTGCCCACCCAGTCCCTACAAAAATAAAAATCTGAAAACCCAGTCTTATATAGTGCTTTTTTTTCCCCATCCCATTCCACACCTGTGCATTTGGGCGTTTTTATGTTTATTTGCACCTGCCTTTTTATTATTTTTACAAATAACTCATGGCAGTGAACATTTCCAACATGCCTTCTCCTCCTATTTTCCCCCCCAACAACAACAACCCTGTGAGGTGGGCTGGACTGAGAGGGAGAGAGAGAGAGAGAGAGAGGGACTGGTTCAAAATCACCGAGCTGGATTTCATGGCTAAGGCAGGACTAGAACTCACCATCTCCTCGTTTTCTAGCCAGGCTCTTTTTGTGATCGTATAGGATAATTTCTACCAGTCCGTTTCTAGAATCCAAGACTGGTTTCTGGGAATGATCTAAAACTAAAATGTGACTTGGCATTGCCAGTAAAAAAAAGATAAAATAAACTCTACCATAGTCAGCTATAGAGAGAAAGAGACGCTAGAGGGCAGTGCTGTAACATCAAATGCATAAAATGAACATTTCGGAATAATTTTTGCAGGCAGCAAAAATGATACAAAATCATTTCCAAGTGTGCGTTTATTGTAGGGATTTTCCTCTCGTGAAGATCCTTCCACATTAACCAGTGGAAAGGCTTGCCTCCAGAAACCGTGGGTGCTCCATCCCTGGATGTTTTTAAGAAGAGTCTAGACAGCCACTTATCTGAAATACTATAGACTCTCCTGCTGGACTAGAAGACCTCCAAGGTCCCTTCCAGCTCATTCACTTTATTTAGGAAGGGGCAATGAAAGGTGAGAAATCTGGAAGTTGAGTCATGGCAAGTGGATTTTTATTTTTTTTTAAAGAAGGCTCAAAGTTCTTGATAACTTTACCTGGATGACTCAATCTTCACCGACGTACAGGTAAGAAACTTTACTCAAAAAATAAATTAGAAGCATGGTTAATTTGGTTTCTGGGCTTTCACTTCCTGCTCTCTTTTACTTTAGATTTCCTTTGAATTCCGCACATTCTCTTGGGAAACCCACAACCCCGTTTTTCCCATGAAGCGCTTGGCGCAGATGGATGAGCAGCCAGGAGGTCCTGCAAGCAGAGAGGCTGATGAATCAGCGAAAGATTCCATCGCTGAGTGGCAACAGCTAGAGATCTCTGAGTGGTCTCCCATTCAACTTCTAACTGTGCTTCGTTTTTTTTAGATGTTTCGGCAGGGTTGTGACCTTGGTGAGGTACAGAAGCATGGTAAAACAGCTACAACAAATAGCAGTTCCTGCACACATTGTAAACACTTGTTCACAGAGTTGGAAGAGGATTTCCATCACGACCTGCTACTCAGGGAAAGACTTTCTGAGAAATAGCTGTCCCGCCCCAGCGTGAATTCACCCAACCTTGAAGTTACCCTTGTGGGCCACTGGTCCCACCATCTAACTGTTTTTCCGCTTAGACATTTTTTCCCCTTAACATTTAATGAGAATCTGATAATCTGTATTTTGAAATCTATGCATCTGAAGGATCTCCTACAACTCCCAGAATTCTCAGCAGTGTCTGTCCCGACTGAGGAATTCTGGGAACTGAACGATTCCAATCTGAAGAGCCTCCAGACATAGCATGATGAAAGTTTGAGAGGGTTAAGAAAAATTTCATCTAAAACCAGGAGTTTCATACAAAGTTGAAAGAAACTCTCCACCAACTGCAAAGCTTATTTAAGAAAGCTTGGGGATGGAAAATGCCAGAAGTGCAAATGTCTTTTAATTTTGTTTTTATTTGTTCAATTACAAACGGTGTGAAGATTAACAGTCATGTCCACAACTCAACCCATGCTGGACTCTGAACATCTCGTAACTGGAATGGGCACTCCAAGAGATTTCAGCTGAGGTTAGGTGAGCCTTTAAATGAGAAACTATTTCATCCTTCAACTGATGCAGGAAAAACTCTTTCCACTCACACCCACCCAAGTTGTGATGCTTCTGGATTGCCCACATCTTCAAGTTCTCCCAAGCCAACCTGGCCCTTGCAAAATTATCATCCGCGCCTTACAAGCAAGAGATCAGGAGACAAAAAATCTATCCTTTATAGTCTTCTTCTCCTGGGAAAGAGAAGCCAGAACTGGTTAACTCAGCCCTAGGGTGAAGCATTGATTCCCTCCATTTGGATTTTTGCTATTCCTTCATGTCCTCCATTTAACATCACGCAAGGGTCACTTGGAGACAAAGGCCACCGATGGCCACTAACGTCTGATCACTGAAATGAGGATCTGCAAGGCCATGGAGAAACATGGGATCTGAGCCACGCTGTAGGCCAAGGACCGGATGGGAGGTCTCAGCTTCAGGAGATACGCCACGGTGTGAACCATCCGGCCAAGGAAGAAAATCAGAAAGTGGATCCGAGCCACCAGTGGATTGGGATGCAGGAAGCTATAGACAGCCCCAATGAACAGAAATGGGAAGATGGTTTCCATATCGTTGCGATGAACTCTGGAGACAAGGACACAGAAGAGGAACATAACCATGGTTAGTCCTTTAGACCCAACATCGGGAAGACTCACCTGAGCTTCTCTGGATGCTATTATGGGGGTCTCAGAAGATGATGGTCAGGATAGAACAGATTCAGAGGAGTCCCAAAGGTGTTTTTTTTTTTTTCAAGAGGCAACTGGACATCTTCGCTTTTGCTTGAAGATGTTCTGCTTCTCATCCAAGAAGCTTCTTCAGTTCTCAACTGAAGATTGATGAACTGCAATTTCTTGGATGGGAAATGAAACAACTTAAAGTAAGATGTCCAGCTGTCTTTTTGAAAAAGCACCTTTGGGACAACCAAGACCTGAATGATGGAGAATCTCCATGGATTCAGAAGAGTGTGTCAGAGATGGGTATGGAGACCCGAGGACAAGATTTTTGAAGGACCTTGGGTTTCAGTCTGGAGGACAGAAGACTGAGAAGATAAATTTTGGCCATCTTCAGATATTTAGAAGAGAAATTCAGATCTGGGAGAGAAGTTCTAATTTGGTAGAAAATTCATTCTCTTCTTTTTAGCCAACTAGTGAAATGCAAAACCTCTCTTTAAAAAATTGAAGCTTTGCAAAAGTCACCAAACAGATTCTGTATAGTGAACATTCCAATACAAGACCCAATTATTCAGCGAATGAATTCTGTGGGGAGGCTATGTTGGAAACCCCATGACTGACTTAAATAACATTTAATCACATCATTAGAAAAAAACAAAACAAATCAGAAAACCTGCCAGATCATTACAATGAATATCCTCAAACTGGCTCCCCCAGTTAAATTCACAAGGTTTGCCAGGAATCTCGGAGCAAAAAACAATCACCAAGAGAACCGTTTCCCAGCAAAGGTACAGTTGGCTGGTTTTGCAAAAAAAAAAAGACAACCAACATCTTAAAAATAAACTTTGATTTCATCTTTTCCTTGAACTAGTGGAAAATCCCATCTAACCCGAGTCAGCTGCAGTCTGAAATGAATCTTGCACCTAATTTGTGAGTTGTAGCCTGTAGTCTATACCTCTAACTGGTTTTTACATATTCAGCAAAGACGTGGCTTGTGTAATCGTGATTTATGGAAGACAGCCAGCAACAAAGGACAAGGTAGTCCTCAACTTGCATCTATTTGCTTTATGACCATTCGCATAAAGGAGAATGTTTGCAGCTTGGGCTTGAAGTGAGGGATCTTTGGTGCTCTCTGAGCTTGGTTGTTTTCTTGCAGACTAGACTTTCATTCCCAAACTAGATAACATCATCCGTGCTACCGTAGAAGGGAGTGGCGTTTGTGAAGGAGGAGGAGGACTGTGGGTTCCTTGACATTCTCTGCACTCGGTTGTTTTCTTACAGACACTTCATTACCCAACTAGGCAACAAGGGAGTGGAGTTTACTCTCATTTTATATATTAAAATGCTGCAACAGTCAAAAATGTGAAAAATGGTTCATAAGCCACTTTCTTTCGGTCCGCTGTAATTTCAAGCAATCACTAAACAAAATGGCTGCAAGTCAAGGATTGTCTGTACTTTCCTCTCTCACAACTTCCACAAAAGATCTTTACATACCTGCCATCTACATTAGATCAGCCATGCAAATCCTTCCCAGAGGTCAGAACTGGGGCTGGGCTTTTTACATAAGTCTCTCTGTAGTTCATGGGCTGCATCTAAGGCAAAAGCTCACAACTGTAATCCATTGTTTTTATTGCAAGACAGATGGACACACTGTAGTCAGCCAGATAAACACCCAGTAAATCCACTTGAATAAAGCCTTGGCAATGAGAAATCCCTCTGAAATGGGTTTTGTTTACCCATGAACATGTAGGGTTGGCCAAGAGTCTCATCTTCAAGAATGACTTGAGGTCAAAAGAAGCTCCTCAACTCTCTAACTTCAACATCAAGGGAAGGACTCAAGGCCAAAAGCACCTCCCCAACTGTAGCTTGCATTGAATGACACCCACATCTGGATTCCATCCCCACGTTTCTCATTTGCAAAGAGGTAAAAAAAAGTGTGTGCTACCACAATGGTGCTCTCCATCCATTTGGGCCTCGTTCATGTACACACACACACACACACACACACACACACCTTGGCCATACCCCAAAGTTGTTAAAAGGAGATTATATAAACAAGACAAGGTTATGACCTCAGGCACCCAACTTCAGCTACTTCCTGCCCATATTTCAGCCTAGGGCACAAACACAATTCAGACTGAGCTATTTTGTTGGTGATGTTGAAGATTAACCTTC
This sequence comes from Laticauda colubrina, assembly GCA_015471245.1. Taxonomy (NCBI): domain Eukaryota; kingdom Metazoa; phylum Chordata; class Lepidosauria; order Squamata; family Elapidae; genus Laticauda; species Laticauda colubrina. Next base: position 7,977,893 of record BLBF01000074.1, read on the forward strand.
TGATGACCTAATTAAAGGATTTCTTGCCTAGGTATTATACTTTAGAGAAACTCTGCCCTCTTTGGCTAGGAAATTCAGTGTGTAAATCATTCTTTGGCCCTCAAGGCAGGGAGGAAATACTGGGGAAGCAGGAATGAGTTAAGACAAGTTCTCCGTGGGAGATTGTAACAAAGGAACACATTATAAATAAAGAAGGACAATTCAATGGCTTCACCAACCAAGGCCTTTGGACTCAACTTTCTCTTTTTTTCTGATGGGCAGGCAATTCAGTTCCTGCTTGTTCTCTTGATTCCTCCAAGGTCCCTTCCAGCCCTTTGGTTCTACAATTCTTGGACAGATGTCTGAGTTCCTTCTCAGGATTTTGCCAACCTGCCCACTTCAACCAGAACTCCCAGACTGCAGAAAACACAATTAAACACGCTGGAAGGAATCCCATTAATTATCATCAATTCACTGAATGGCAATGACGCTTCAGTTTATTCTTTTCCCATCTAGTCTTCCCTCAGCTTTGCAAAAAAATAAAAATAATAAATGGGCCATCCAGCGAAATGCCTCCGGTCCTGGATGAATGCCAGCCAGCCCTCAGATGCTAACTGACCAAGCTGAAAAATCCTTTTTTTTGCTTACAATCTGGAGCCAACTTTTTAAGCTTTAAAGCAAACAATATGTTGTAAATCTCCCCAAATCTCCATCGCTTTCTCTGGAGTGCCTAAGCTGGAACAAACAATTTTTTTTACAGCATTGGCTGAAATAAGAAGCAAGGAGGAGAAATAATGTGGGTGTTTTCAAAAGTTAAATAAACAAAGGTTGCTTCCTCCCTGAATCAAATTCCTTTCTCTTGCCTGGAGAAATCAAGATTATCCCCCTGGTTGAGGGTTGAAATGTTTAAGGTTTACACTTGGGCAAGAAAAGCCAAATGTACAGATATAGTATGAGTGGTACTTGGCTCAGTAGTAATAACTGCAAGAGGGATCTTGGAGTGGACAATCGCTTAAACATGAGCCAGCAGTGTGCTGCAGCTGCTTAAAAGGCCAACACAGTTCTAGGCTGCATCAACAGAAGGATGGCATCAAAATCACAAGAACTGATAGGACAACTTTATATTACATTGGTGAGATCACATGTGGAATACTGCATCCAGTGTTAGTCACTCTGATACAAAAAAAAGAGAGAGAGAGAGAGACCCTAGAAAGAATGCACAGAAGAGCAACAAAGATGATACAGGAATTGGAAGCTAAATTATGCAATGACTGGTTGAGGGAACCACATAGGTCTAGACTAATGAAGAAAAGGATGGCATGATGGTATCTTCCAATATTTGAGGGGCTGTCACAGAAAAGAGGTCTGTCTATTATCCAAAGAGCCTGAAGGCAGGACAAGAAGTAATGGATGGAAGTTTATCAAAGAGAGATCTAATTTAAGATTAAGGAGAAATTTCCTGACAGAACAATTAGTCAGTGGAACAGGCTTCCCTTCAGAAATTGTAGGTGCTCCATCACTGGAGGTTTTCAAGAAGAGATTGGACAGTCATATGTCCAGAATGCTATAGGGTCTCCTGCTTGGACAGAGGGTTGGACTAGTTTATCTCCAAGGTCCCTTCCAATTCTTTCTGGTGCAACAGACCATGAATGGCCTATCAGGGTGGAATAAGGAGAGGCATTTCTCACAGCAAAGCCCTATTTCCTAAGTTTTGCAAAAGAACATAAAACGCCACCCAGATGTACAAGAGACCTCTGTCCTGCTATATAACCAGGTGAAGAATGACAGGTGAGGGGGAAAATGCTTTCTTAACCTGGGTTGCATGCTTCGCGAACTCAACGCCCATCCCTGTTTGGCACTTGGGTCTACATTCCTTTTTAGCTCCATCTTATCATTGCCAGTCTCACTCAGGAAAGGAGAGGTTTACAAGTTTGAAATTGCACAAGGCAGGATGTTTTTACATCAGGGGAACTCTGATTCTTTCTACTGGGGTTGAATAATAATAATAATAACAACCACCAAAAAAATTACTCTCAGGGGAATATATGTGGGAATTCGGACTGATTAATTGGCAGGAGGAAGATTGCCAAATTAATCACATGATTCACATCCCTATGGAATGCAAGGCTATCCTGCTCTTTAAAAAGAAAAGAGGCCTCCCTTTTCAGATAAATCAAAGTTTATTAGGCATGTCTGGCACGCAAAGTTTTGCTTTGAAAAGATGGGACACAGCTCCAGCAATGAGGGAAGGTTCTGGATACCTTCTCAAAAGATTTGGGGGATGCCCACAGCCCTTAGGAGGTCTTAGGCCTGCCTTAAACCACAACAGACAAGCTACAATTGAGCCCCAGCCTAGATAAACCACTTTTGGGTTTAGGGCAAAGTCTTGCTAGAAGGTCAAAACTGGCTTGATAGAACTGGCCAGCAATATTATCCTTGGTTAATTTGATGGAGGGTGGAAGTGAGAAGGATCCTTCTCCCAAGGAAAGCCAGATCCATAGCATAGTGGTGACATGCTGAATGAGAGGAAGAGAGGGAGGAGTGAGGAGAAGAGAGAGAAGAAGAGAGGAGTGAGGAGGAGAGGAGGAGAGAAGAGAGGAGCGAGAAGAGATGAGGGAGGAGAAGAGAAGAGAGGAAAAGAAGAGAAGAGAGGATTGAGAAGAGGAGAGAATAGGAGCGAAGAGAAGAGTGAGGAGGAGAGGAGTGAGGAGAAGAAGAGGATAGAAAAGGAGCAAGGAGAGGAGAGAAACCTATTCGGCTTGCAAGGTTCTGTCACTGGAGCTATTCTAATCAAAGTAGTTGTAGACCTACATGACTCCTGTTTCTTCTTCTGGTCTACCTTGCTGAGCTGACCATGGCTGATTCCCTCAGGATGACTTACCTGAGGCACCTCTGCACATAAGGGTCTTCTCTGTGGAACTCCAAGCCACCATGTTTCAGTGCGTCCTCAGGGTTGGCAAAAGCCTGGAAAGGGCCAGAAGGAGAAGACAATGAACATTCAAGGAGAACATTCATCCAACCACAACGGGTGGCTTCTTGGATGAGAAGCAAAGCATCTTCTTTTACCTGAAAAAAACTGGCCCAGTTGCCTTTTGACAAAGAAAAAAACAAAAAAAGCACTAGCACCTGGGTAACTGAATACCTACGTCCAAGGAGAAGTTCTCATACCATTTATTCATGTGCTACAAGCCAGTTTTGACCTTCTCACAAGACTTTGCCTCAAGCCCACAGGTGGTTTATCTAGGCTGGGATTCAATTGTAGCTTGTCTGCTATGGTTTAAGGCAGGCCTGAGACCCCCTAAGGGTTGTGGGCATCCCCCAAAATCTTCCAATCCCAAGACTGAGAAATATCACTCTAGCTTCTGCAGTGTGTAGAAGCCAATTAATTAAATTAATTGGCTTAATTAATTAAACCACCAATTAACACCACCCTTGAAGGAACCATCTTCTCTGTAAAGACCTCCAGAGATGGATGACCTACCAACCCCAACTCTATTTCACTCAATTGAATATATAATATTATTTTGTTCCCACCTCCTGCTTAGAAAGCAGCCCTTCCTAAACTCTCTGGCATGAGCCAAGTTTGTTTTTTACAAGAGAGCTCAAGAGAAGCCATAACTTTGCTTGCAAAAGATAAACAGTTCCTCCTCCTGCCTGCTTTAAAACCTTCATAGATTATGAATCTTGAAAAAACAGGCTGGGGGGTTTATATTCTCTTGCTATGAAGGATTATTGGCTTCTCTGCAGACCTGCCTAAACTCCCCACCCCTCAACAGCAGCCATGGCTCATTTTTGGCAACCTTCAAATCCTACACCCCTTCCTATCACTTCAAAACAGCTGCTTATTAAAGAAAAAATAAGGCAGGATTGCCAAAGCATTGACGTCAACCTCACCCCTTTTAACATTTTTCCAAGAAAACTATTTGAATATCCCATGTTTCAACACTTAAAAAAAAAAATCCAATATTTGAAAAGGTTGTGCAATCCCCAATTTTTTTAAAAAATTCCCATTACACCACCCATGATGTCATTTTAATTTTAATTTTTCCCAGGGAGGGAAAATCTTGGTGGTCAAGTTTACATTTAATCCTGGAGTTAAGATGACATCAGTGTCGGCCATTCTGGGGAATTCTGGGAGTTGAAGTCCACCTCTCTCTTAAGGTTGCTAGGATGGTAAAACACTGGTTCACTCTATGCATTTAATAAAACTTCATTGCTGTGTTGGGTTTTTTGGATTTGATGGCAGTGTTTCCAATATTTGAGGGGCTGCCACAATGAAGGGGTGGTGGTGTCAACCCATTTTCCAAAGCACCAAAAGGCAGGACAAGAAGCAAGGGATGGAAACTAATTAAGGAGAAAAGCAACATGGAAGTAAGGAGGAATTTCCTGAGAGTGAGAACAATTAACCAGTGGAACAGCTTTGTCTTCAGAAGTGATAGGTGCTCCAAAACTGGAGATCCAGAGCAATCAAGATTTAATGGCCTGGTGACCCCTAGGGCTGAATTTAGACATTTGCGTGTCAAATGCCAAATACCCCATTTAAACAGAATGCAGATTCCTCCCTGCCTAAATCCAAGCATGAACAAGTTGTTGTTGTTTTTTAATGACACAATTTTTCTGTGTGCCATGGAGCTATGCACCTGGCCTTCTGTTTAATCCCAAACACAGTGTGGTTTTTTTTTTTAAAAAAAAAACAAGCTATCATGTTTCTTTTATGTGCTGGCATTGTTAGAAATTTAAAAAAAGGCTCTGGGATCTGGTCTTATCCAGCTTGCCTCTAACTTCAAATCATTTACACACCACAATCCCATTTTAGAATATTACAGTTGATTATAATGCAATGTGGAGCTGTATTCCCGTAAAATGGAATTGGGCATCTCACATAAAATTTCCTAACAGTGAGAACAATTAACCATTGGAATTTCCTTCCAGAAATTATAGGTGCTCCATCACTGGAGGTTTTTAAGAAGAGATTGGACAACCATTTGTCTGAAAGAATATAGAATCTGTCTGAGCAGGGGGCTCGACTAGAAGACCTCTAAGGTCCCTTCCAACTCTGATTTTGTTATGTGTGGTCTAATGATAAACTTAAAGACTGCACTGATTTTGTATCAATTCCAATAGATATCACATAGATTTTTTTTTTTTAACTCGGTCTGGAGGTTACCAAAATATATTCAGTTTTTCCCTTCACAGCACTATTTTTTTCTGCATAAGAAGTTGTATGCATGAAATTAAAAAATCATATCCTTACTCAATGGAAAAATATTGTCTTGATTTTTAAACCATGTATCATTTGGCTCACCAATATTTAGTTCCAAAGTGACAAACTTCGAAGATATTTACCCATAAAGCCAAAATATTGTTTTCAAGAAGTTTCAACTTATGAAAAGTGATGCAACCCAAATCATCTTCCACTTTTATTTTTTTTTATAAATAAAGTGGCAAACATATCTAATATTCCAATTTTCTCCAGGTATCAAATCATTTTTCCTTTAATTACAGAGCAATGTGCTAAAACAACATTCACCAATGAATATACATGTCCCAGGATAATGTTGCAGGATCCAATCTGGGTCAGTCATGGGGTACCTGAGATTCTGCCAAGTTTTGGGGTTCACCCTGGAGCCCATCCTCTGGGAACTTCTCTATGTATCTTGGGCTATTCTGAGTGTGGTATGGATATGGTGGCTTAATAGCCAGCTTATAAATACCATAACCATCAGCCAGCATCAACGCCCCAATCTAAATCGCTTCACACAACAGCCACCATATCCATACCACACACAGAAAACAGCCCAGAGTACACAATTCCCCCAGGATGGGCTCTCCAGCATAAGCCAAAAATCTCGAACCTCTTGTCCCGGTGGATCCTAAAACAATATTTATTTCCCCCCCCCCAAAAAAAAAAAAATAAAACAAAATCCCCATATTTTAAAAGCCTCAAACATTCCTTTCAACTGCGTCTTCGAGGAAAAAAACCAAAAACGTTGCCTCTTGCAGGTTGCGATGTGTTGCAGCCTTCTCCGAGAAAGTCCTTAGCTTCTTCTGAAAAGCTCCGCTGAGGACCATGGGCTCTGGAATCCCACAGCCTCCCAGAAGCCAAAAGCCCTCTCCAAGGTGGTTAAACCCCCTCCCCGACATCCCGTCTCCGTTCTCCCCAAACGAGCTGGCTCGCCGGCGAGGCTGCAAGAGCGAGATTCCTCCTGTTCTCTCCCTCTTCTAAAAAGAAATTGCAAGGAAAGGACACTTCCCCGCCTTCCCCGCCACACGTTTGCCTTGCCTTTCTCCGAAGTCTGACTTGCCCCGTGAGGATGGCCACGGCGAACATCTTCAGGATCAAAAGCGTCGCGAAAAAAAGGAAAGAGGCGAAGACCTCGTTGTGCATCATGTTGGCGGCAACGCCGGAGAGAAAGGACTGTCTCTCCTTGCGAGTTCTGGCACGGACTATATAGGGCTGGCGATTAAGAAAGGGGGGTGGGGTGGGGGTGGGGTGGGGATCGGCCCTCCTTTGCCGCCACTTACAACCGAAGCGAGCCACTTTCGCTTCGTTTTGTGACGCCTTGAAAAAGCCAAACGGTTTTTGGCCACCGCGTTTCAAAACAGATGTTGAGACTTCGCGAGGGTCGGTGGGTGGGAAAGTTCCAAGGAGGGCAACTGGGATGATTAAAGGCCTGGAGACAAAAACAGATGAAGGAGGGTTGCTGCTACTCGAGAGAAAAAGAAGGACGCAAATAGCCGTATTCCAGCATTTGAGGGGCTGCCCCAAAGAAGATGGGGGGTGGTGGGGGTGGTCAACCCATTCCCCAAAGTCCCAGAAGGCAGGATAAGAAGCAATGGGCGGAAATCATTTGTCTGAAATGGTGTACTTTCCTGTTTGGGCAGGGGGATGGACTACAAGACCTCCAGGGACCCTTCTACTCTGAGTGATTCAAATCGGGTTTCTGTTAGCACCCGAAGCACTGAGGTGACTTTGTTTGACTGACATAAGCCCCGGTGAGGTGGAAACTCAATCAGGGCTTATTGTGGGTTTTGTGCTACAGACAGACTCAGAAAGATTTAGTAGGGTGTTAAACCAGAGTTTGTTGAAGTGTGCTTCTTCACAACAGAATATTTGTATCTCAGGGTTGAATGATGGGGTCCTTGGTGGTCTCTGAGTCTGGTGGTTTTCTTGCAGACCTCTCATGACCAAACTAGGTAGCAACATCAGTGCACCATGCCATGTCAGTATCATCAGCTTCCCCTGTAAGTTTTCAGAGCAGAGTGGCTGCAGTCACGCAACCAATTAATGCTAAGGTTGGTAATCCAGCTGTAGAGTTCCACAATTTTGAGATGGAGGAATAAGCAGCCTTTACTGAATTCTTCTCCCCAGTAAAGGACAAGGAAATTCCTGATTTCACAATGCAGTTTCCTTGAGCCCCGCCCCATTCACATAACATGCCAAACCAGGTCAAAATAAGCCACAACAGTTGCCTATTGAGCTTGTCTGGCTGGACACTTTGTCGTTTCCATGGATTTTGTCTGGGTTTTATTTATTTATATGTATTTTGCAATACAGGGAGATGTATTGCCCAGCTCATAATTCCCTTTTATGGACTGAGTGGAAAGGGCGTAATTTCCTAACAGGATTTGATGAGGAAACAGCCAAGAGTCACCCCATTTCTGCAGATGCTCCTTGTCAGACCCTCCTCTCAATTATTGAAAGCAACGTGTTGAAATTACAGAAGGGTGATCAGGTAAAAATGCATGATGCCATCTTTATTTCTGGCAATCGGGCTTTTCTTTCTTGTTTGGGCATGTCTTTTCACAAAAGCAGCATCCAAAAATGCCAATTCAATTGTTGGCATGGTTGTTGGAGAGCCCACACAGGGACACACCTTTACCTGGCATTCTAAGGTATCTTTGCTATGTCTTCTTTTGGAGGTTTGGCCACAGGCCACGAGTTTCCATCTTGTTCAATGTCGGGGCAAGAGGGAGCCCTCATAAAAGTTTGCGTAGGCCAGGGGTGTCCAGCCTTGGCCACTTTTAAGACTTGCAGACCTCAATTCCCAGAATTCCCCCGCCAGATTTCTGGCCCTTGAAGTCCACAAGTCTAAAAGACTCCTGAGCTATTGAAGTTCTTGGGAAGGCTCTTGGTCAAGTTTGGAGACCCCTGCAATGGCAGCAGCTGAAAAAAATTCATGGTGGCTTCTTTGTTGTTGATAGGAGCATACAGATGGCCCCCTTTCCCAGGGCTGGATTTGCTTATGTAAAGCCTTCTTAAAAAGATTAACAAATCCTTACTTGTGTCTCCAAACACAACAGCAGCTGGAAAGAGGCCTAGTGGAAGGGGAAGCCGGAGAGATGATCCCTCTAAACTGGAGCCATGGATGATGAGACTCAATCCAGCTTGCTTCCCACTTCCCTTCTCGCCAGCTGTTCTGGTTCCACTCCTGGTATTGTAAACAGGAGGTCTTCTCCAAAGCAGGGCTGATGTCAAGGCCAACCCTCAAACACAAGGGGCCAAGCTGGGGAACCTTTGCCTGGGAAGGATCTTAAGCTTGGTGTGCTCCATCCAATTGGAGATGAAGACCCTGGCTGGCTACCCAACTGTGACTAGGGAAGGTAACCTCTGAGTTACGCCAGATGTAGAGCTTTGCAAAGAGAAGAGCAGCCCAGATGGAGGCTAAACCCTACGGTGAACGGTTAGAGGAACTAATTAGAGTAACGAAGAGAAGGACCAGGAGTGACAGGATAGCAGTCTTCCAGTAGTTGAGAGGCTGCCCAAAGAAGACACAGGTCAACCTATTCACCAAAGCACCAGAGGGCACGACAAGAAACTAATGGATGGAAACTAATCGAGAGAAGCAACCTGGAATTAAGGAAAAATTTCCTGAGTGAGAACAATAATCCAGTGGATCGACTTGCCTTCAGAAGTTGTGGAGGCTTCAAAACTGGAGGTTTTTAAGAAGAGACCAGACATTTGTCTGGAATAGTATATATTATTAGTATATATTCCAGCCAATTGTCTGGAATAGTATAAGGTCTCCTTCCTTGGGCAGGAGGGGGTTGGACTGGAAGATCTCCAAGGCCCTTTCCAACTCTGTTATTCTGATTTTCTGATGTCCTTTATTTGGTACAGAATAATTGTTGTTCGGGAGTCGATTCCAAATGAAACCAATTAAAGTGGGATCCTTTCATTCAGTTCTTACAAAGCATGTCTCCTTAAAGGGACGTGGGTAGACTTGCACCCATTTATTAAGTGATTGTCGAAAGTTACAAACTTATGACTTGCGCACAGCATCCCCAGGTCACGTGATTGCCAACTGCACTTAATGACTGCAGTGATTTTCTAAACGACCATGGGGGGAAATGTCATGAAATAACAACAGCCTTCCTTAGCGATGGCAATTCTGCTTCCATTTGTGGTCGCAAGCCGAGAACTGCCTCTCTGCCCTCTCTTATCCGATCGTTTCCTCGGCAGCCTATTTTTTGCCCCAAGTACCATCACAGTATGAAAATGCAGGAGGTGTTTAGCTGAACAGACCCATTTTTCTGGAATCTATGCTCATTTGGTGACACTGAGGCATGAATGAAGAATAATTAGTTTTTAATGAATGAATCAGGTACAATTGGTCCTTACCAAAGGGAGTAAAAGGATTTTCAAAGTACTTGTTCATGCTTCCCCCTGGTGGTAAGAAAAAATTCCATATAAACTGTGTTAATGCCGCATTTCTTGCCACCAGAAATTTAAAAAAAAACCAAAAACCTGATATTTTAACTAAGGGATCAGAGGTGGGATTCAAATTTTTTTACTACCGCTTTTGTGGGCGTGGCTTAGTGGATGTGGCAGGGGAAGGATATTGTAAAATCTCCATTCCCTCCCCACTCCAGGGGGAAAGGTTACTGCAAAATCCTATTCCCTCCCCACCCCACTAACCTGCTTTCCAGCTCCGTTCTCTTGTGCAGGGCAACCAAAGGAGACCCAGCCAATCAGCTGGGACTTGAGAGGCAGAGAATATAAGGGGGTGGGGCCAGTCAGAGGTGGCATTTCCCGGTTCTCCGAGCTACTCAAAATTTCTGCTACTGGTTCTCCAGAACTGGTCAGAACCTGCTGAAGACCACCTCGGTAAGGGATACATCCCGCTTTTTGTCTATCACCACCCATACAATTACATAATATTGAAAATATATCTTTGCAGTTCTAAACAATGGTCCAAGGCAGTGTTTCTCATAAGACACATGGGCTTCAACTCCCAGAATTCCCCAGCTTGGCTGAGGGATTCTGGGAGTTGAAGTCAAACATGTCATGTCCTCAAGTTGCCAAGGTTGAGAAACTCTGGTCTAAGGCATTCTGGGAGTTGAAGTATTGAGATGAGGTATTCAGAGGGCAACCAGGTTAATGCCATTATAATCCACCTCTAAGTGAATCCAGAAGTCTTTGTCAATGTTGGGTTGGAGCCAGTCTGTTGAGAAGATGAAGACAGCAGCCTCTCTTCTTTGATGATGTCAACCACAGATCCTGAAGGACCAGAAGATCCATTGGAAGAAGGAGACATCCAGTTAGGTTTTCCCTCGGAGAAATTATAGAGCTCCAATGAACTGGAGGACGTTGACTTGTTGGTCACATCCCAGATTTCCACCAAGGGTGAGCAGATCACTCCTCCCATTATAGGAGGCTATAATGCAGGAAGGTGAGATTTACAATAAGGGAGGCACTCTGGACTCACAGATGCGTTCAAGAGGGTCCATCCAGTTGGCCCAAGTCCTTGCATTTGGCCTTCAAGACCTGGGAAGATTGGAGAAGTGTTGAAATCTATTGTTCAGTGAGATTGTTCTTCAAGGATCCGTGATGGTCACGGCTATCTTCTTTTCAACTTTACTCCACCCAAGAGTCAGACTCCAAATTCACATCCAGTTGGTGGCTTGGGATTCCAGTCGGAGAAATGTTGGATCTGCTGCATCAAAAAAAAAAGTAAGGAAGCAAGGATGAGCTGGACAGATTAAGTGGGCAGAGTGGGAAGGATCTCTCTCTGAAACCCAATGGCATTGACCATGCAGAAAGCAACTTGGGGGGGGGAGGGGGGAGGGGGAGGGGGAAATTAAGAGGAGAGGAAGAGGAGGAGGAAAAGAAGGAAGAGGAGAAAGAAAAGGACAAAGATGAGGTGGACAGAAGGAGAAGAGGAGAAAGCGGAGTGGAAGGAGGAAGATGAAGTTGAAGAGGAAAAAGAAGAAGAGGAGAAGGAGAAGGAAGATAAAAGAGGAAAAAGAGGAAGAAGGCAAGGAGGAGTAAGAAGAAGAAAAAGACGAGGTGGAAGACGACAAGAATAGTAGTAGTAGTACGGTAGTAGTAGTAGTAGTAGTAGTAGTAGTAGTAGTAGTAGTAGTATGGAAGCAAGGGGAGTGGTAGAAATAAAAAAGAAGCCAATAGCCAGGTTGGACCTAATCATTTCTTTTTAGGCTGAACTAAATTTTATCTCATCCAGCTATCTCTGGCTCTTTAAGAAACCATGTTACCCTGTTCACTTACTACCAGTAGATGGATAGACTTTTACCCTCTTTGAAACTATCCTGGACCCCAAATTCACATAAAACCAACTGCATGCAGGCTAAAACACCTTAGGCTCAAACTCATGCCACGTAGTCCTTGGCTTGCAACCTTTCATTTGAAGTTACAACGGAACTGTGTTGTTGTGTTTTTTTTTTCTGGTCCCAGACAACTGTGGTCCTAAGTCGAGAACTACCTGTAAACCATATTGTGGTTTAAGGTGCTGGATTTCACACTTGGAATCTGTAGCACCCAAAATGGTTGTGTGAACGGATGTGGACAGACAACCACGGGCAGCTGCTGATCTAAGCCCATCTTCTGTCCCCATTTTTGCTCAGGAGTTTTGCCCAAAGATGCCAACCAGCCTTTCCTAAGTTGGCACCTTCCGACGCTGCTAGATTTCAGCTTCCAGAATCTTCTGGAATTCCACACTGAGAAATCTTAGGGAGGTGCAATTTTGCACCCCTGAATTGATAAGACACCCAGATCTCCTCTTACCTGTCCATCAAGGGTGTTGCCCTTCCTTTTCACACACCAAAAAGTTGAGTGCAGCTCATTTGCACACCAGCAATAGACTTTTGCATGGCCTGACACAGCTAAATAATTGATTTGCATCTTGGCTAGAAGGATGAGATCTCTTTTCAAAAAGCAACCAGATCATTTTACCTTCTGACCACCTGGCCAATCCCATTCAAATTAGATCAATATTTACCTCCCTCTGCCTCACATGCATGCATTTCCCAAAGCCATCTTCCCTTAGCCACTATTATTCATTTAGTGACCATTCAAAATGATCATGGCACACTGAAAAAAGTGACCCATGACCATGTTTCACACTTACGACAGTTGCAGCATCTACAGGCATCAAAATTCAGGCCCTTGGCAGCTGACGGTGATGGTTATGATGATGGCAATGTCCCATGGCATGTGATCTCTTTTTGTGACCATCAGATGAGCCAAGTCAATGGGGAAGACAGGTTCACTTAATAACCATGTTACTATTGTAAGAATTGCAGTGATTCACTTAACAACTGTGGCAAGAAAGGGGACACTAGAAATACCGACTTGCTTAGCAACAGAAATGTTGGTCTCAATTGTGATTGAAAGTTGAGGGCTACCTGTAATGTTGACTCTTTTTAAACTATAGTTGAAACAAAGCAGGTATTAAGATTGAGAATATTGTTCCTAAGTCCACATTCACCCACAAATAAACTAGTCCTTGAGTTACAACCACAACTAAGAACATAAGTTTTATTGTTAACAACCCACTAAGGCCAACCAAGAGGAATCACTTTGGTGGCTTAATGTATTGTGTGAACCTGTTCATCTCAGGACCTACAGGAAGATCTCATAGAACAGAATCATAGGGATGGAAGGGACCATTCTAATCCCATTCCTAGGAGTCCTTATCCCATTTCTTAAAAATATTTGTCCAATCTCTTCTTGACGACCTCTAGGGATGGAGCAGCCACAACTTCTGGAGGCAAGCAGTTTCACTGATTGTTTTCACTGTTAGGAAATTCTTCCTTAGTTCTAGGTTCCTCCTCTCCTTGATCAGTTTCCATCCAACTTGCTTCTTGTCCTGCCTTCAGGTGCTTTGGATATTAGCTTGACTCCCTTTTCTCTGTAACATTCCACGTGACAGTCTCATTAAGAGTTCACATAGTTCACTTTCCAGTTCAGGTGCAACTTACAAGTTTCTTTGACCATTAGGCCCTAATGTAGGATTTTCTCAACCTTAGCAACTCCAAGATGTGTGGACTTCAACGCCCAAAATTCTGGGCGTTGAAGTCCACACATTTTAAGAGTGGACAAGGTTTATTTATTAATTAATTTTTTATGTCCGCCATCAGTTGGGAAACACTTCCTTGTGGCCAGACCTGAGCATGAGGTGACGGGAAGGGGAGCTGTCCAAGGTGCTGAAAAGTCATTATTGACACATCGACAAAAAGGCTGAAAAAGTTTCTGGTTTCGTGAGACAATTTATTTTATTTTTATTTATTTATTTTTATTTGTCAATTGCTTACAAGATAATAGGTATAAGTAAAAACATAGTTATGAATAAATACATGGATACATATAAGAAAAATAAAAGAAACAATAGGGCAGGGACGGTAGGCATGTTGGTACGCTTATGCATGCCCCCTACGGATGGGATGAGGTCAAGGGATGGGATAGGGATGAGGTCAATAGTAGACAGTCTAAGGTTAAAGTTTTGGTGGTTTGGGGAAGAAATCACAGAATCAGGTAGAGTATTCCAGACAGTGACCACTCTGTTGCTGAAGTCGTATTTCCTGCAATCAAGTTTGGTGCGATTAACCTTGAGTTTGTATCTATTGGATGCTCTAATGTTGTTATGGTTGAAGCTGAAGTATTCATTTGACAGGTAGGACATTGCAATGTATGATTTTACATACTATACTCAGATCGGATCGAAGGCGACATAGTTCTAGGTTTTCTAGGTCTAGAATTTAGAGTCTGGTGGCATAAGTTCTTCTGCAATGAGTAGAGGAGTGGAGAACTCTTCTTGTGAAATATTTCTGGACTTTCTCAACTGTGTTAATATCAGAAACACAATGTGGGTTCCAGACTGATGAGCTGTATTCGAGCTGTCTTGATCTAGCAAAAGTTTTGTATGCTCTAGTTAGTAGTGTGATATTATCAGAGAAGAAGCTACGTAAGACTAGGTTAACAACTCTTAATGCCATTTTGGCTATGTAGTTACAGTGGGCTCTAGTACTTAGATCATTAGAGATGAGTACTCCAAGATCCTTGACAGAGTTTGGATCATCAGCAAGGTCTTGACTATTCAGCTTGTATTTTATTTTCTGATTTTTTTTTGCCAGATACCCATTACAAAATATGGAAAGGTAGGGTGGCTTCAGAGGATGGCAATTGAGAGCTGAGGGGTCTCTTTACATAGATTTTCAGCCTATCCCCCTACCCTGCCTTAACTGGTTGAGCAACATGGAGGCTGAAATCCAAGACTCCTGGAACGGATGAAATGCTTATATAAAGGTTGCTTGAACTTTTCAGTTCACATAGAGGGCATATTATTGATTGGTTGATCAATCAATAAGGGCCACTCAGTCAGTGTAATCAGTGGTCCAATGTAATGTTTTATGGACGAGGATAAATCTATTTTCAAAATTCCCAGTTTCCCCAGGGCAATCAGGGTGGGGGGATGGCAACTGTGAAAATACTAGCCTTGAAAAGGTTTACAGATTGAGAGTTTTATGGGGTCGATGAATGTTGTTTTATTAAATCTGCCAGTTCAGTTTCATGGAGTGCTCGTCCCTGAATTTTGGGCGCATTCTGTTTGAAATTGTATTTGAGATTCATTGTTGTCCTAGGAAGCCCCGTTTTGCCCTGTTAAAGGTTACAGAATGAGTGTTTTAGCGGTAGGTAGGGGAAAGTTGTTTTATTAAATTTGCCATTTTTTCAATTCCATGGAGACTTAGCTCCTGAAATGTCGGTGCATTCTGTCAGTTTTAGCCCATTTGAGATATTCTGATTCAAAACTTGTCCTACGAAGCAGTGTTTTTGCTAAAGTTTATATAAGGATAGTTTTAGTAGTAGATAGATTAGCTTTCCGGTGTCGGTGTAGTATTTACTTTAGGAGCCTTCCAACATTTCTTGCGTGTCTCATTTTGCTTCCCTGTTTACTCAGGGTTTCCCCAAAGTTTGCTTTGCAGGGACAGAGTTTATGTCAAGTTTAAACATGACTTAAAACAAACCTGTCTGGGTGGGGGAAGGAAGGAATCCTGCCCTTTGCACCTTATCCTTATGTGGCCACTCACAGATTTGGCAAACGGGAATTGGAAAGGGAAAATGAGGAGGAAACTGCAGCAAGGCTTCCTGGGAGATGTAGTCAGGAGAGCTTGGGTCACGAACGCAAGCCATCATGAATTTTATCTGGCTCTGCACGTGGCAGCTAAGCCCTAAATTAAAAATAAGGCCATTATAGAAATAAATCACTCAACAAAGCCTGATCCAACAAGCCACAATTCAACAAGACAGAATCCAACAGCCCATAAGCCAACAAGCCATGTTGGATTATGGGCTGTTGTACTGTGAAGGGTGGTGGAGGTGTGATCCTGTGGCCGGACTCACACTATCAAACTTGCTCTCGCGTTGCATTAGTTGCTTTTTATCCTTTGGTTTCCTTCAGCTGTTTGGAGTGTCCTTTGACCCCAGCCATGTTGGCTAATTTATGGTTTAATGCACAGCACAAGCACAAGCACAAGACCTGGGATTGATTTGTCAGTGTGTTGCGTGACTTCGCAAAACATTGTCTCAAACCAACTCGAAACAAATATCTTTATGATGAGCATTGACCGTCCTTTGCGATAAACAGAGTATACAATTAGTCCTTGGCTTACAATCAGGGCTGGGATTCAGCCGGTGTAACAACTGGTTCGGGTGAGCATGCGCTTCGAAACCGTGACCTGGATGGCGGAGAATCTCCATAGACCCCCCGGGACGAGAAGGTCTGTACTCCACCCACCTCGAGTGAACACATCCTGACAACCATCGTGGTTTAGGGGAGGGGATCCAGGCTGCCTGCTTTGACCGGACTTTGGCTTTGCAAAGCTGTCATCCTCGGGCCGGCCACCAGAGGGCCCGGGGCGCCCTGGACCAAGATGTCGGCGCCTGCGCGCAGAGCCGGGCGGGAGCGCCGCCGCGGGGCGCGCCGGGAGTCGTAGTCTGTGCGGGCGGGGCAGAGGCAGCCATGCGGCGGCTGGCGTTGGTGCTGGCGGGCGTCGCGCTGCGGTCGGCGGCGGCGTTGGAGCCGGTCAGCGTCAGCCTGGCCATCACGGCGGCCTCCGTGCTGACCGGCTTCCTCGCCCAGCCCCGCTTCTACTGCGGCTTCGTGGAGTGCTGCCTCCCCGACGACCACCGTCTCGACCCGGCAGGTATTTGGGGGGAGAGGGGGGGGGGCTGGCTCGCCCCGCACCCTCATCGTGCACAGCCGGGGATGGGGAGGCCAGCTCGGTCCTTCCTCCCCGGGAATCTATCTCCCATGCTCCCCAGCATCTCTGCTCCCCTGCTTTCAAGGTATGGGACTCCATCTCCCATCCTCCCCAGCCGGTCTCTGGAAACACGGAGACTCCATCTCCCATCCTCCCCAGCCGGCCTCTACTCGTCCTAAGTGTACAAGTCTGTGCATCCCATCCTCCCCAGCTGGTCTTCCCCACAAACTGCTCCATGGAAGCATGGGAATACACTTCCCATCCTCCCCAGCCCCTCTCTGCGCCTGTTTGAGCTCTTAGGTGTATAGGAATCAATCTGCAGAGGAGGATATAAAAAGTCTCAAAAGTTTATGGTTGCTCACGGTTCTTCCTTCCTTCCTTCTTCCCATCCTTCTCTTTTCTTCATCCCCTTCCTTCTCTTCATTTTCCCTTCCTTTCCCTCCTTCCTTTCCTTCCTCTCATTCCCCCCTTTCCTTCCCTCCCTCTCTTTTCTCCCTCCCTCCCTTTCCTTCCTTCCTTCTTCCCATCCTTCTCTTTTCATCTCCTTCCTTCTTCATTTTTCCTTCCTTTCCCTTCCTCCTTTCCTTCCATTCCCTTCTTCCCTCTTTCTTTCCTCTCATTCCCACATCCTTCCCTCCCTCCCTTTTTTCCCTTCCTTCTCTCTCATCTTCCTTCCTCCTCCTTCCTTCCTCCCTTTTCTCCCTCCCTCTGTCTCCTCTGTCATCTTCCTTCCTTCCTTTTCTTCCTTTTCCCTTCTTCCTTCCCTCCCTTCTCCTCCGCAGCCCTGCAGCAGTCCCTGGACCAGAGGCTCTTCGGGCAGCACTTGGCCCAAGAGGTCACCCTGAAGGCGCTGACCGGCTTCATCCAGAACCCCAACGCGAAGAAGCCACTGGCCCTCTCGCTGCACGGCTGGGCCGGGACGGGCAAAAACTTCATCAGCCAGATCATTGCCGAGAACCTTTACCCAGCCGGCCTGAAGAGCAAATTCGTGCACCAGTTTCTTTCCACGCTGCATTTCCCGCATGAGCACCTGGTCCCGCACTACAAGGTGAGAGCAAAACCTGAGTCGCTTCAGCTCAGTGCAAAAAGGAGGCACTTTTTGGGGAGAATCTTTTGTCAGAATTGCAGCCGCTTCCAGGCCGGTGTTGTGTTCATTTTAAAATCTGGTATCCCTGAGAATTGTGACTAAGGAACCCAACAGTAGGACCCTCCAACCCACTCCCCAATATTAGAGGAGGGAAAGGAGCTGGAAACCAATGTCATGACTTGGTGGCATCTCCAGGACTTGGGTGGCGCTGGACAACCAAGCAGGAAATGCTATTTATTTGTCCTCTGGTGATCTTTCGGGAGAGGGCAAAAAAACAAGCTGAACTGGTTCCATGAGGCATAGAAATCCCCTTTTGTAAAAATAATACTAATAATCTCGTGACTTCTAGAAAGGACAAAGCAGTTGGAAGGAGGAAGCGGGGAGGAATAGAAAGCAAAACTTTAAATGTTCTGGGCATTTAAGGTTAAGAATTTTGGTCTGGATTCATAGGTAGTCCTCGACCTACAACCACAATTGAGCCTAAAATTTATGTTGCTAAGTGAGATAGTTATTCGGTTAGCTTTGCCCCATATTACGAGCTTTCTTGCCACCGTTCTTAAGTGAATCATTGGCAGTTGATAGGCTAGTAATCCAGTCTTTTAAGTGAATCTGCCTTCTCTATTTTGCTGGCCAGGAGATTGCAAAAGGGGATAATTTAGGGACCCTAAATATGAATTGGTTGCCAAGATCTGGAGAGTCGATCCCGTTCCCTTCCATTGGAAACGGGGAGAGGAATCTTAGCACAACTTTCACCTCCTTCTGGTTTCCCAGGACCAGCTGCAGAAATGGATCCAAGGGAACGTGAGCGCCTGTGCAAAGTCCGTTTTCATCTTTGACGAAATGGATAAGCTGCACCCAGGGCTGATTGACGCCATCAAACCTTTCCTGGATTACTATGAGCAGATCGACGGCGTGTCGTATCGGAGAGCCATCTTCATCTTCCTCAGGTGCCGGGAGACCTGCCATCTGAATGAGTTAACCAGAGCTTGTTATAATCGGAGTGGATTTGCCCTCCGTGGTTTTCCTTCCATCTAACGTAAGATATCATTGCTATTACAAGACTTCAGGTGTAATCCTCAGCTTACCGCCACAATTGAATCCAGAATGTACGGGGTTTCCAAATAGAAAACGTAAGCCAGGATTTCTACCATGTTGATAGCCCAAATTTCTTGTGGGTCCAATCAAACTTGGCAAATCACAACTCAAGAATTCTATTCTGTTCTATTCTCCTTAGGGTGCAGGCTGGAATTCAACAGGGGTGGGAATACATCATTTGTAGCATTATCTCCCCCTCCTCCCCAGAGGGTTTAGAGATGAGTTTTTTATCTTAAGCTGCAGGAATTCATTCTGCGGACTTTTGGAAAATACACACTCAAATTCAGGATCAAGAATCAGGCGGTAAAATGGGACAGGCAGCTTTGGCAGTGAGACTGGAGGTTGCCTCCCCGTTGTCTTAAGAGCTCCGTGGATCCAATTGGATGTAGGGCTGGGTTTGTAATGCTGGTTCTTTTCAACTTCTGCTTCCCCCACAGTAACGCGGGAGGAGACCTGATCACGAGAGTCGCACTTGAGTTTTGGAGGAGCGGCCGAGAGAGGGAAGAGATCCAGTTGAAAGATTTGGAAGCGGTCTTATCCTTGGGGGTTTTCAACAACCGGAACAGTGAGTGGTGGTCTTGGATTTGCCCTATGTTGGGTGTTTCCACCTCCCAAACCCCGTGCAAAAAGCCAGGTTTTCTAAATATCAAGATATGGGGAATGTCTTTGTCAGTTAGGCATCTGTATATTATCAGTTCCCAGGATGGCTGAAAGAGTTTGTCTTGAAATTGGGGAAAGATGATAGAAAGATAGATAGATAGATAGATAGACAGACAGACAGACAGACAGACAGGATAGACGGACAGGATGGATGGATGGACGGACAGGATAGATAGATAGATCGATAGATATGAGAGATCGAAATGAGAGATAGATATGAGAGATAAATAGAGATGATAGATATATAGATGATAATGATAGATAATGGGAGGGGATGATAGATAATGGGAAGGGAAGAAAAAAAGGAAAGAAAGCAAGGGAGCAAGGAAGGGAGGAAAAGGAGATAAAGGGAAGGAAGGAAGGAAGGAAAGGAAAGGAGAATGGGAAGTAAGAAGGGAGGGAGACAAAGGGGGAAGGGGGAAGGAAAGCCAATAAAGTTTAATCCGACATCAGTACCTGAAAGGACAGGCTGAAGACAGAAGTTTTCAACCAGAACCTTCTGGAAATTATCATAGGCATCTCCCAAATCTATTTTGGGAGAACATTGCAGGAAGAAGAGGGAGCCACCACCAATAAGGCCCCGCTACAAATTCCTACCATGGCATGCATAGAAGGAGATCAGAATGCAAAATGGTTGTGGGCCACGTCTGCTTTCCTTCCAGCCCTTCCCCCTTTTCAAACACCTCGTCTCTCCTGCAGGCGGCCTGTGGCACAGCAGCCTGATCGACCGAAACCTCATCGATTACTTTGTGCCTTTCCTTCCCCTGGAGTACAAGCATGTCAAAATGTGTATCCGGGCAGAGATGAAATCCCGCGGCAACGTCATCGATGAAGAGATCGTTGAAAAGGTGGCTGAAGAGATGACCTTTTTCCCCAAAGAAGAGAAGATTTACTCCGACAAAGGCTGTAAAACTGTGCAAACTAAGCTGGATTTCTACTAAGGGTTTCTATTTTTTAAGGGTCCCCAAAACAAGGGAGAAAATATTTGCAACAATTTCCTCTGTTTATGCACTTTAAAAAAAAAAAGCAAAAAAAGGAAGCCTCTGGACATGCACTTTTTAAAAATTTGGGGCAGTTTTTTTCATAGCCCCCTGGAACCTTTTGGGGTGCTGTTTCCTCTTCCCCAGTTGTGGTCACCCGAAAATATTGCTCCGGGCATCTTCCACTGTACTGCATTTTTTAACACTCGCTAGTAGGAGGTGTGGAAGATATAATTCAATCTATTGGCGGGGGAATTGAAGAGAGTTACTCAATTTGATTATTCCCAGCGGTCTGAATGAACTAAACAAAGTCTGAGCTGACCAGTTGGAAAGTAAAGCCACTACATGTTACACAAGATCTGTCTTCCTATCTCACCCCATGCGCATCCCCGCCAAAAAATACTTTTTGAGAATTTCAGGTTAGAGAAAGGTCAAAACCAGAGCGTGCCTTATTAGGTCAGTATTGATGAGTGTCACGTTGTAGAGATTGTGTCAATTCAGGGTATCTTGTGGGCCAAGTTGATAAAATAATTCCTAAGCTTGTTGAGACTAAGCTAAGGACCTGCTCAATTGGAGGGAAAGTTTCTCCTTTATTTGACAATCATTCTTTTGTCTGGATCAAGCGCCAGGTTTATGGATGGAAAAATAGCTCAGCAGCGAGGCGATGGAGGGAGTGCAGCTATGCTTAAGGACCCATTCAGTATGAAAAAGAAAAATTGTAAGCCTTCCCTTTATCTGGCAGTCATCTTTTCCTCCAGCCCATCATTGGGGGGGGGGGGTAGTTGCATCTTCAGTGGTGGCTGATGCGACTTTCTATGGTTCTATTCTTCTAAAATCCAACGTGGGCAAACTGGGTGTGTAATTTACTTAAGCTATATCTCACTTTTTTTAACAGAAGTAGCTTTAAAGAAATGTATTTTTAATGAGTGTTTTATATGTAGAACACTAGGGTTATTATACGATTGAATGCAACGGGGGGGGGGGGCATCTAAATGAGAATTACAATAAATGAGTGATGATTTGGGTTGAATCTTGCTTTATTTTTTTCAGTTTCAGTTGCTTGTCTATTACAATTTTTTACCAGAAAAGGCTACATGCTAAAGAAATCATTAACCAGGAGTCTTGTGTGTGGCATGCTTGTTTAGAGATAGATTTTAAGTTTTCTACCGGCAGGGAGCCTATTAACTTCTTTCTTGTGGGAAATGTTTTCTATTAACTGTTTTCTTGTGGGAAATATGTGCAACAAACGTGCCCGTGGTAAACCGGGTAGCCAAGTCTCATCAAGGCAGCTGCGTGGCAGGACGACAGCCTCCCAGCCTTGCCTTTGCACGCTTTGGGCCCCTGCTAGTCTGCCTCTGCCTGGCCTCCTTCCTGCCCTGCTGGCCTTTCACCATAACCCCTGGCCAGAAATTCCACTGTCATTATGATTCCTACAACTGGGTGCTTTTTTTCGAGGGTCAGAGTACACCTTTATTAAAAGGGTATACCTAAGCTGCAAAGTCTGTCCTCTTGTGCCCACTGTGTGCTGTAACATTTGGCAATGAAGCCCTGGAGTGGCTTTGCATTCTTTCCTTTACTGAAAGCTCAAAGCAGCCACAAAAGAGGCTGTCAAAGAATATAAATGTTAGTTCCAGCTGCTAAAATTTCATTTCTAATAGGGCACCGAGGATGGCAAAACAGGGATTCCTGTCCTCCTGTGGCCAGGTATGTCCATGGCATTTTTCCCCTTAAGGTATAGCACAAAAGGTTACTGGATTAGTTAGACTGGATAAAATAGAGATAGATTAATAGATGATTGAGAGAGATGGAAAATAATTTTATGAAAAGTGCAAAAATAATTTTATTGGAGGTTTATTTTGGTAGAACAGGACATTTCCGAATACACCAAAATCCCGAGTCCTCACAAAAGATGTTCCTTGGTGATTTCAGCAAAGAGCAGAAGTGCAGGGTGCCCAACAGGTCCAAGATCCTGATTGCAGGATCACAAATATAGTTGAGGAAGACTTGAAAGCATTCAAATACTTTATTGTTAGCATCTCATCTTCCAAGCATAACCTAACTGCAACAGTTTGTACAACAATCCAAATCATAGTAAAGTCATAAAGATAAAATACATAAAATCATCCAGTTTTTTAAGGATGACAAAAAGTCATTATAATCATAAACATTACTAAAGCAACAATAAAATACCAAGATAGGTTAAATGGCTCACTTATTTAAAATGACATTTTTTAAAAAAACGGTGAGGTGTAAAAGACACCACAGTTATTGAAAGATTTCTCTCAGAAGAAAGAAAACAAAACTTTAATGTTCAAACACTTGAATATCACAACAGGTATCTCTTGGTGAAGAGATGATATGAAAGGATACATAAAAATAGGCAACAGATAAAAAATCTTGTCTATCATAAGCATCACAGCTACTTAACAACAGTAAGTCGGGTAAAACTTGTCAGAGTATAACCAAGCCTGGAATAAAAAGATGACTAATGTGTGTGATAAAAAGAAATCAAAATTCTTGAGGTGAGAGCCACATACTGTGTGTCATCATTCACATTTACCAGTCAAAAACAACACAGATTTTCAACCACATCCCAGGCTAAAATTATACCTAATTAGAAACCTTTTATTGATAACTGGCTATACCTAACATTAAAGGGGGGCATTGAGGCTTTCTGGTTCTAAGAACAATTGCCATGGCTAAATTTATGCCAGGCA